>JAJHUR010136812.1:0-23620 GCA_027495735.1 Lutjanus campechanus
AGAGAGAGAGAGAGTGGATGATATGCAGCAAAGGGCCACAGGCTGGTATCACCTTAACAGAGAGGGGCACCAGCGTGGAGGCAAAGCAACGTACTGCTGTGGACAGGGTCAGCAACAAAACGTATTTTAGCCATTTAAAAGAAGGTCCACCCAAAAAACTCAATATTGGTTTAAGTGTACACTCTATTTAGAATATTTTCACTCCTTTACTTTGCTGTCAGACAGCCTTTTCTGAAGGGAAAACTCTGTTATATGAGCCAAATATTGCTCCCTCCAATTCAACCAAACTCCATAGTTAAAATCAGCAAATGTACCTCACAGAAGACAGGAGTTGCTGGTCCACCGCCGCCTCAATCTGTTAGTTTGTTTGTCTTGTTGGGTGACTTGAGAGGTTTAAAAGGGTAGTTTGAATTGATTGAAGCCACACAATCACAACAACACTAGAAGATTGAGACAGTGCTTAATGAGCAACTCCTGTGTTCTGCGAGGTAAAATGACAGGTTTTGCCTATGGAGTTTGGTTGGTTCGGGGAGAGTGATATTTGGCCTATATAATGACTTCTTCCTGAGAGAAAAGGGTGTCTGATTACAAAGTAAAGAGGTAAAAATATCCTAAATATAGCATACACTTAAACTGATATTACTTAGCTTCTGTGATGTTGCCCTCTCTGCCTATTATTGTGGGTTGTATAAGAGACTCTGACTATTGAGTATCTTATACAACCCACTTCAAATAATCTGAACTATCCCTTTAATCAAGAAACAGTTAATAAATTAGTATGCAAAATGGCAGAAAGGAGTAACCCAACAGCTCAAAAGATACTTCAAATGCAGCGACATAAAAAAAAGAGAAAAGCAGCAAATCCTTTTAACTGCCATTCAGAGACTTTAGTCAACAGCTCTGCCAACCATGTCCGAGACCCTTGATGGACTTGCAGTCAGGGGATTTTATTTGGCCCTCTGCTCCTCTCTGACCTTGCACAGGGCCCTGCTGGTACACTTGGCACTCGGACAGTGTATTTAGACAGGTCTCAGACTGGCCCAGTGCCACCCCGCAGGGCCTTGTAGCTGCGTGATATACTGTGTTGCTGTACAGCTGCCCAGAGCGGTCATCAAATCATCCATAACATCCTCAGAGGGAGGCTGACTGGCTTCCTCCTCTCTGCGTTTTAACCTCTTAGGTTGAGAGATATACTTGCTAGCTGAATCTAGCTATAAAGGCCAATTTTCTGTGAGAACTCCTCCACTCTCTAATTAAGCCTTAGTGTGACCAAAGAGAGAAAATGAAAGAATTCCCTCTGTGCTCATCCGACAACATGAGCCCCTTTGCATGGAAATTATGTCACTTACTTTAGTCTACTTAAGCTGGCATGTTTGATGTATTGTCTGTTTTCTGAATTTTACAGGTTATTAAAGAGGCTCAAGCCAATTAGTTCACTGACATCCACTCTTTTAGAAATAAGGGTCCCAAAAAGAACCAATAAGAACCATGTTCATCCAAGGAACCCTTTTTGGAAGGAAGAGGTCTTCAAGGGTTGTTGAATCCATTGGTGTTTTCTTATTTAAACACTGGTAATTACTTACTATATTAGGTTCTAGATGAAACCCTTGCAATATAAAAGGGTTCTCCATAGACCCCAATGCGTGGGTTCTTGCAAACCCTTGGGTGGGTTCTACATGAAACCCTTGGAATATAAAAGGGTTCTCCATAGACCCCAGTGGATGAGTTCTTGATGAAACCCTTGGAATATAAAAGGGTTCTTGGTGAAACCCCCTGGGTGGGTACCAGATGAAACCCTGGCAATATAAAGGGTTCTTGGTAGTACCCCCTGATTGACCTCTAGATGAAACCCTTGGAATATAAAACGGCTCTGGATAGAACACCTTGGGTGGGTTCTAGATGGAACCCTAGGAATATAAAAGGGCACTTGGTACAAACTCCTGGGTGGGTTCTACTATTAAAAGGTGGAAAAGTTCTGGAGGGAACTCCCAGAGAGGGTTCTGGGTGCAACCATTACACCATGGAATAAACATCTCATAAGTGGTTCTAGGTGGAACCTTTTACAGATGGTTCCAGATAGAGCACTTCATGTAAGGTTCTAGGTAGAACTCTCTGAAGGCCCTTTTCCACCAAATTAGTTCTGGTTCTTGAACCAGTTTCATTGAAAATTCTTGCAACCTTGGTGCTATCCAGCAAACAGCCCACATTTCACACAGTTCTGAGTGGAAGATGATGTGTACATGTAGAACATGACACACCCACTGTGGTTCCAATTATCTGACAACCAACTTTTCAGCTTCCAAACTTATTCATTTTTGGTGGAGATGCTCAGAACGGTTCCAAATTAGGTACTTGGACTGGAACAGGGCCAGTCCCACGTTGGTGGACAAGGTCTATGAAAGGGTTTCAAGTGGAACCTTTATAAAAATCAAAAGGGTTTTCCTATGGGGATAACCCAAAGAAACCTATATAGTTCTAGTTGGCACTTTTATTTCTAAGAGTGCATTATGGTGTTATGTTCTTCTGAATATTTGCAAATGACCCTGTTTGTTTATGGCTGATGGGTCATTATACTTCCTCCTTTGAGTATTAAAAGACCGCTTTAATATGTGCACACTGTATGTTAGCAGTGCATGCACAATTTATAACACTACCTTTTTTATCATTAATTCTCAAACATGATCGGATCAGCACTTGAGAGTGCAGTAATGTACTAGTGAGGGAACCATTCTGTGTAATGACTTTAAAGTGGTACAAGAACCCGTATAAAAACCTCCTGGTGTCAGCAGCTGCCAGCAGAAGCCCTGAGAGGGTCTTGTGTGTGAGGCTTTGTCATCGTCTGAGAGCGGGGCACTGGGGAGCGAGTGTTAATCTCAGCTGTTTCCTATTGAGAGCCAGGTAGGCTGCAGCCTAATCCTGAGAAGAGGAACGCTTTCATTATGGAACAACAAACACGAGAGCCACTGGGGAGCTGCCGCTTTTCCACTGTCAACGGACGGACGGAATACACAAGCACGGTTACGTAAGCAGGGCTGCAGCAACACCAGCGTGTGTGCACTGGAATGGCTTTATTAGCATGTAAACACACACACATTTTCACACAATCACAATCTGCTCTTTCCTCCCAGACATTTCTTGTTTACAGTGGAAATCAGTGTGACATAAATGCAGCAGAGAGTTCACTCATGCAACACAAATGCACCTGCTGGCAAACAAAAACAAGCCTTACAATGTGGGGTTTGTTGGGAAGGCTCACGGAGGTCTGTATGGCAAAGGGGATGGCTTGAGATATTTTGCCCAAAGCGAAGGATCTCACATGGCATTTCTTGGAGCCGGAGTGTAAATACAGAAACCTACAGCGAGCACCGTCCCATGTTTCATGAGCGTTCTGCCCTATTATTCCGCAGCCTGTACAAGACGCGTAAACAAGATCACGACCAATAAAGACAGTCAGCTGCAGGCGGAATCGGGCTGAGGCATCCAGACAATGGCGGCAATCACAGGTGTTTAACAGCCCTTGTCAGAAAATCCCTCCCTTGATGAGGTGTTTTCATCGGTGAAGTGGAGCTTCGACTCTCAAAAGCTGTCAGCGCAACAACAGATGAACATGTTTTTCACTCTGGCAGCAGGACCCAAATATTCATGAGCGGGAAACATGAATCAAGCGCTGTGTAGCGCCTGTTAAGACCGTGACAACGCCAAGCTGAATCACCAGATCATCTGGAGGAAAAGGGCCATTTAATTACTCAACACTTAGGTTACACAAGTCAGACTGCTGACACGTTTTCATTTCTTTATTTTACATGAACACTGTAACAAAACTGAGCCTTCAACATCTCCTGTCTTGCAGCTTATGTGAGCTACAGTTAACGGATTATATTAACAATAGACCTTTTTGAGCCATATTGATATGAAATAGTAGTGTAAACACTGGTGTTACCAATGAAACTAATTAAGGTCCTGTTCAACTTAGTGTAGCAGAGCCTTTCTAGTGAACCAACATGCACCATAGCAGCACCCTGATTAATTAATATCATTGGTAACACCTGTGTTTACTAGTGTTGTAGCAGGCTACCCGACATCGGTCTTCATCTTGGAACCTGTCTCATGACAGCTTTGTGACATTGTGTAATACAACGCTTAGTGAGACACTGGGACCACGTACATCAAACTTTTATCAGCCTTAAAAAGGAAGCATAAAGAAAGGTAAGCCAAAAGTAAGTGATGCTAGCAAAGCTAGCTAGGTAACGTTATGTTTTTGCTTGTGATAACAAAGCTAATGCAGCTAATGTATATATATAGTCACATTATATCAGTGTTACCTGATGTCAACTCCGACATAAGCATGCACGATAGCAGCGTGCTGGCTAATTTGTATCATTGGTAACACCTGTGTTTACTTGTGCTTTAGCAGGCTACCCAACATCAGTCTTGGTCTCAAGACCTGTCTCAAGATGACTCCTTGACATTCTGTAATACAATGCTTACTGGGACAAATAGGACCACATCAAACTTTTATCAGCACTTAAAAAGGAAGCATAAAGGAAGGTAAGCTAAGTGTAAGTGAAGCTAGCAAAGCTAGTTAGCTAGAGATGTGACTGCATTTGGTCTTGACTTGGTCTTGCCCTGCCTTGGTCGAGGTCTCGATTTGCTCTCAAGCCCTCAAAGTAGGTTTGTCAGTTAGTTTTGTCTTGGTCTCACTATACTCTGGTCTTGGTTGTAACTTGGTTTTGGTTTTTTAGGTGGTCTTGACTACAACACCTGTTTACCCTACCATTTAATGTCGAAATGGCCACTGTGAAAAAAGTCTACTATGAGGTGCAGCCTATTGGTCATTAGATGATATGTGATGTCAGAATTAATATTCAAATAATTTTATGGTGTTAAATTGGTCATTTAACATGACAGAGCACTCTGCAAACAAGAAAGCTAGCTAGCTGTTGCGCTAAAAAAAAACGTATTCCTCTCATCTAACTCTCAGAAATTAAGTGAATAAACATACTTCCAAAATGCTGAACTGTTTCTTTTAATGACAGTGAATATTATACAGCCAAGCCTTGTTAAGGTCAACTTTATAAATACACTAAAATACCTTTTTAACTACTTTCAGTACATCTTTCTTTCTACAAAGACTTACACTGTTACTTTCTTGCATTCATCTATTCACTATACCAGCTTTTATTCCTTTTCAGGATCATGGGGAGACTGGCACCTACCCAGCATGCAGTCGGTGAAAGGTACTGAAACCAAACACCCTGGGCAAGTCACCAGGTACGTGCAGGCTGACATAGAGGAGAGAGCTAAATAAAGTCACACTCACAACAACAGGCAATTTAGACCTCCCAGTTCACCTGATCTTTGGACTGTGGGAGGAAATGGGATCGGATGAGGGAAACAAATGCAAACATGAAAACAGCAGGGCTGTCCTTTTGGCATACTGGTTAAGAAGTATATGGTGTGGTATTATAAAACTGGCTTGATTGGACAAGGACCTTTGTTCCATGTCATACACCTCTATCAACAGGTTGTCTGCCTTCTTCTTATATACCAAAACAGTCTTAAAAACAGGGAAAACATACAAAAAACACAAAAAAAGGTTAACATGACAGAAATTTCATCAAACCATCTCCATGACAACTGACTAACTCCATCCACTGAGGAGGACCATGAGATTTGGATGAGAGCTTTTGCACACAACAAGACATTTTCAAGGTCAAGCATGAACCTTCGGGCTCTCACTCAAAGCATTTTGAGCATTGTGAAATAATGGTCTTAAGGCAGACCTTAATGGAAGACATACATAAGCCTTTTCCACCAACGTGGAATGGCCCCATTCTGGTTCAAGCACCTAAGTTTGAACAGTTTGGAGCATTTCCACCAAAAACAAAGGGGTTCAGAGCCCAAAAAGTTGGTTCCCAGCTGGAACCAAAATATAGCAGGTTTGCTAACTAAAAACTAGTGGAAACATGGGCTGGTTTAGAGCACCAACGTTCCAAGAATCATGAACACAGCCAGTTCAAGAGCCAGTGCTAATGTGGTGGAAAAGGGTCTGTATTACCCAGACTACCACTGGGCCATGGCCTGTAGCAAATACCTAAAAGGTGCTTTTTTTGCTACAAGGTCACGGATCTTGTGTTAAAGCCTCAGGAAGACCAGTGGTTGGAACTAGGCTTTAGCCTCCAAAAGAACTACACTCACAACAGTACTGACACAGCTACCACATCATCCTGCCATAAGAAAAAATAGGACCCTAGCAAAAAAAAAATATAATCACATCAGAGACACTGTCCTAATTTTAGAAGATAAGCCGCTTGCCACAGTCAATTGTGTTCTTTTATGCATCTGGGTTTTCCCCTCTAACTAATTCAGGAAACCCTGGCCAAGAGTTTCTCCTCACTTTAAGTCAGATTTGTGACCAAAGGAGCCAAATAAATCATCCAAAAAAAGTGGCTCTTTTGTTGCTCTGAGAGCTTTATGTAAAGTGAATATAGAAAAAAGACCAAATGAGCTTGCAGGATGAAAAAGTCTCCACACTCAGTTAATACATGATGTCAGAGTGTGGAAATAAGCCTCCGTATTGGAGCTTAATGCCTTCATGTTAAGACTCAGCAAGAGACAGAAAAAGAGGAGGTGACGGCTGAGGTGTCGCGGAGCCATCCGGTCTGACACTGACCCGCCGCCGCAACAATTCAACCCACTGTTATTGCCTGGGCTGCTCTCTCAGGACAGTTCTACAGGGTGGCTAGTTGTGATCGATGACCGGTGGCGTCAGAGCGGGCTATCTTTCACCGCCACTTCCACTGCCCCCGCTCACGGTCATCTATCCTCTGTGGATGTCTGCGCTGTCTGAGGACACCCCGAGAGGCTGGGTGGCCCCGACGAATGATGACCGCTGGCTTAGCAGGAAGAACACATCCGTCTGCTGCTGCTTTCACCTTCCTACTCTTCTTTTATGAATGCATCTTATTCCCTGGCAATTGTGCTGCTAATTTCAGGCACAGAAGAAGAGAGAAAGCTGGGAGGAAGGAGGAAGAACGTAGTATGATCATTTTTTACTCAAGTAGAAGCACAGATACTTGTGTAATAAAAGCCTCTGGTAAAAGTAACAGTACTGATTCAACTTCTTTACGGCAGTAAAAGTGAAAAAGTACAAGCTCTGAAATGTGTTCACAGTATAAAAGTAAAAAGTAGCCATCTTTTACATCATTTTTCATCTTGTTACACCTTTTTTGTCATGTTATATCTTGTATGTTGTTTTCTTGTCTTGTTACATCTTTTTTGTCTTATGTCTTTTTTGTCAGATTTTTTCACGCTGTTTTTTGTCTTGTTTTTATCTTATGTTTTTCATCTTGTTATTTCTTTTACATTGTTTTTAGTCCCGTTATGGTTTTTTTTGTCTTGTTCTGTCTTTTACATTATGTCTCTTTTGTCTTGTTGCTTTTTCAATGTCATTTTTAATCTTTTTACTTCTTTTGCGTTGTTTTTTGTCTCACTGTCTTTTTGTCTTTTTACAGCTTTTACATAGGTTTTTGTTTTGTTGTGTCTATTTTGTTGTTTTTTTGTCTTGTGATATCTTTTTCATTTTGTCAGATTGTTTTTGGTCTTCATAAGTGTTTTTTGTTTGTCTTGTTATATCTTTTAGATTTGTTTTTTGTCTTATTACTTTTTTTTGTCTTTTGTCTTTTACGTCATTTTTCATCTTCGTCAGTTTTTTTATTTTGTTTTAAGAAACACAATACAGTGCAAGACAATACGATGCCATCCTCCCCTGGATTTGCACAGGTGTTCTCCCTGATAGAGATGAGTCTGGGTGAATATGAAGATAGTGCCGTCTACTAGACCCACTGACACAGAATGAGAATCAGTACTATGTGTTCACATTTTTTAATGTAATTTTCATCTTGTTATATCTGTCGTGCATGATTGCGCTGATGGATACACCAAGGACTCATCTTTTCTATGTGTTATTGTTCCATCCATTTAGGTTGAAATCAGTCTTGATGTTTGGAAGATGGCATGCATTGATGAAAAAAAAATATATATATATTTCCCTCAAATGCATTAAAACTTAAATAACAAGCCTGTTTTGAAAATGTACAGTAACAAAGTATTTCTACTTAGTTACATCCCACCTCTGAAAAAATGAGATGGTGGTGGATGAGAAAGAAAGAGAGCGTGAGGGAGCAAGGGAGGAGGAAGGGACATGCATCAGACACGCACCAGTGCTCTCTTCATACGGGGCAATTTATTAAAATAATAAAGCCCAGCCTTGCGCTGAAGGTTGAGCCCACAATAAACCTGACAGGGATACAGAAAGAGAGGCTATGAGATGGAGGCATTGTCAGGCAAATAAACCAAACAAATGCCCCGTTATGTCAGTGTCCACTTTATTATCGGCGTTGAACTCTTCCAAAGGAATTAATTGATTCCTTTTAAAGTCAGACGCTGTCATATATTTCATCATTACCCCAAAACGCCTCTCATGAATCACTCAGCTACAACAGAAGCACAAAAGCACAAAGATCGCTCTGCATAAGCCCCTTTGCCCCGACGGGCATTAGAATCAGACTGCGTACAGACACAGCAATGCACTATGGGATATTGGAAGCAAATTAGAGCTAAATGGACATCTTAAATCCGACGAAGATGGGGAGAGGTTCTGCACGTGCTCTATCTGCTGTAAAACTGTCCTCACCCCGGACACTCCTCATTTATCACCCCGATATCACCCCTTCCACAAGTATGCTAAATTGGATAATGAATCCCCCCCCCCAGGAGATGCTCTAGATGAATAATTTGTTGGTTAAATTACGAGCCGGGGACATATTGCATCATTCGACGTGCGAGACGTTAGCGTATTAAATGGATGCAACCTTTTGGAGTCCATAGGAGCGAATATGAATGAATTAGCGGCCGATGAAGACGTAATTAACTGTGCAAGGAGGGCGTCATTAAGAGTCACACCGACTGTGTTAATGAAACACACGTAAGTCAAATACGGTGCCAAAGAATTGATACACGTGTAGCTGAAAATGACTGAGCAAAAATTATTTTCCCTTCATCACACATGATATCTACGGCTCTACTGCTGCGTTTCACTCTTTTCTAACAAATATCCTATAGGACCATAACATGAGTCAATACAATTATGTGGTGCTGAGAAAGAACACAGTGTCTGATTTTCTTCCAATCTCACAGAATAAGCATTATTACAGTCTTTTATTACACAGGGGACGGCTGGGATGATGCTGAGCCAGAGCTGAGTGTGGGATTTTCTTTACTGACTTTGATACAATTGTACCTTTCCAATAACTTGGATTCTCTTCAAAATGGCAGTTGTTTTTTTTCTTTGTAAAAACTTTTTTTCCCCCCCTCCCCACAAATAGAGTTTGAGTCAATAAAGTCATTTAAGGACAGACAGAAGGACAGGAAGTGAGCAAACACAGGTGAGGCATAAAGGAAGGAAGAAAAGAAAGAAAACAGGAAAGCACAGTTGGGGTGGTTTAAAAGGAAAAGTTGAACATTTATTTGCTTTCTTTCTGAGTGTCAGATGAGACCATTGAGACAACTCTCCCGTCTGGATGAAGTACTGTATGGAGGATGTGGTTAGATTAGCTGCTGTAGAAGCAGGGAGGAACAGCCAGCCTGGTTCAAAAATAGGACTAGCAGCACCTCAAAAGCTACGTCACACATAGTAACTCCCCGTGAAACCATAAAATGTTGAGACAACATGTTTATTACTGAGCCTTGGTGTTGATTTTTTTTCACTTTGGACAAAGCCAGGCTAACTGTTTCCCCCTGCTTCTACAGTAACCCAACTTTAACTCAACCACTGGTCATCTTTTCATTTTGTTCTTCACATAATTTTTTATTGGTTTTTTTTTTACAGTTTATTTTCTTTTTTACATGTTCAAAAAAGAAGAGAAAAAAACCAGATTGCTGGGCTGTTCATTTGAACCAACCTAACTCCATTGCTTGGTTAAATATTACCCCAAATACTATTATTATTATTTTCTGTCTCATTGTTATGGTACTTTTATATTACATACTACTACTGATTATTATCCTTCTTTTTCTTCTCCATAATAATAGTATTTTATATAACGTACTATTAACATAATATTATTGTGCCACAAAGCAGGTTTTAACTTGCCCACTCATCTCTTTTTACTCTCAAAAAGAAAGGAAACAGATTTTCCAAAATGTAGATCAATTACTTCAGGTTTTATAGACAGAGATAAATGATAAAAATGTATCCTAAACAGTCAGTCAAATTAGTTTTTCTTACCACAGTAAAATGAATGAGGTAAATCAAAAGTATGGTCAGCAGATGTAACAGGTATGCAATGTTATTAGATTGTAACTGACTTTAACCATGAAAATGATCTGTACCCCTGTACACTAGGGGTTGGAATGAGGCCCAATGATGCAACATTATCACAATACTTGAGTCACAGTATAAATTATTGTGATTTTAAACATTCTGCGATATGCTGAGCATTGCAGTTTATTACCTTTTTCAAAGGAGAATTGTGTTTTTCAGCATCTGTATTATCTAAAGTTTTCTCTTAATCTCACTTGTATCATTTTTACTATAGCAACACTGTCATACAGTATAAACCTAGCAAAACCAAGTGGACTGAAAAAGCAATTGATTCTTATTATTCTAATAGGCTGTCAAAAATTTTAATTCACATTGGCAATGTTAATAATTTCTATAATAAAATATTGCCTACACCCTTACAGGACACTTCTCAGCCGTACAGTGCGTATATCGGTCAGCTTCCTCAGGCTGTCACTGTAAGTAGTCCTTCCTTTACATTTCAGCACTCAGGGCAGTAATGAATGTTCGGACAGACAACATGTGTCAATCATGTCAAGGTGGCAGATTAATGCCCACAGCCTGCGTTTCATCATGTCTGACCAGAGGACTGATATCATACTCGAGGCTTCACATAGAAAACCGCCTGCGTACTGACGCCACCATGACCCAGCATCCTCTGTACGGCACGACTATGATTAATGTGTTGTCATCTTAATTCAATGATGTTGTGAGTGTCCACAAAAATGCACTACAATAATAATTACGCAGTGCTTCAGAACTGAAGGCATAAACAGATTTTAGATGAGGCAATAGCAAAAACAAAGACAACACACTTAGTCTAAATAACCCGCTGGAATTTAACTGAAGCAAATTGAATTTTCCAATGACAAGAGTCATTTTTAAAGCCTGTTTTCATAACGACTTTGTCCTTTAAGGCCCGTGTGCGCTCCACACGGCTGTAACTCCAGTGATACTTTGTGCAGCCGGAGTGGAAAAAAAAGGAGGAGGCATTCAGACCTGATGCATGTAAGCTTCTGCTACCGCGCTTCTTTGTGACAGTTTTCCAGAGCCCCGCCATCCAGTGAATGTCCAGAGCAATGACCCGTGCGGAGAAGACAGCGTAGCGCACTGGCCGGCTAAATCCTGTCCTCCAGCTATTCTTCCTCTTGGATAAACCGGTGCATAGCAAACGTGGCCCCGGAGCAAGTGCAATGCAAAGTCCTCCACATTCTAATGAGGGCTTGAGGATGAGGAGGAGGAGGAGGGGGGCTGGGGTCAAGGTGGATGTGGATGAGTCACAAGGCCTGTTTGAAGCTAAGCTCAGCTTCAGCTTCTTTTGGCTTGGATCCAACTTTTCCATCTTTTGTCATCATACCCACTGATTGGATAAAACCTCCAAGGACAAAGGTTTCTTAAAAAACAACACTAAACCCCGAAAGCACTTAAAGCATGTCTGTTTCACTACAGTGGCTGCTCGCTCAGTAATGCCATGAATGTAAATATATGTAAATGAAGACACTTGGAATAATATGATTTTTTTTTTTTTAATCAATATATTTGACCCTTTCTGCTGAAATATTCCAAGTTTTCTTTTCTCAAAATCTCAAAACCACATTCTGACTGAACCTTTTAACCTTATAATTTCACGTTCACAAAATGTTACATTTCACCCTTATTGGATATTGGATTTAACAGGGATAATCGAAAAATGAATGGCCCCGTCTTGTTCCATTACTCTCTGCAATATTTAGAACTGATCTACGGTGGAAAAATGCAGAAAATGCTCTGATCCGTTGATGTGTTTCCAGAGATTATTTCACAATAAAAGTTTCACCTGTTGAATGTTTTTAATATACAGTAAAGCAGCTGCAGTAGCAGCAAAAGTTTGATTTCCATAAGCGGTAATTTAAAGGATTTAGTGGCATCTACCAGTGAGGTTGTAGACTGCAACGAAGTGAATACAGTAAATATAGTGAATACTGAACAGTGAGGCTGATATCAATTAAGTTAAATTAAAACACTGCTGCATAATGATACTGCATAATTTTCTGTAAGTTTCTTAAGTGTAAGTAGGCAGGCAAACTGAGTCCCATGCGGGGATGGCGGACTCCGCCACTAAAAATGAATACTACTGTATGGAGATATACTGAATGTTTACTGGAGAAAGACATACACATACAGTATATACCAGATAATAAATAGCATCAAAAAATCAAGTTTGATTTTCATGAAAATCTTTAAGGTCCAGTGTGTGAGATTTATGCTGATTTATTGGTAGAATGTCAGACATGGAAAATAATATTTGTTTGATTTTTGTTACCTTAAAATGAGCTGTTACCATCTACAGAGGGTGTCCTCTTTCACAGAGGCCTACAGTACTTACACTTAGAATGGACAAACCAAACACTGGCTCTGGATTGGGCCTTTGAAGTTTTTTGTGAGTTTCGAGGCCACCCTAGTTTCTCTTACATGCTTGGAAGGGAAGTGTGAGGAGAGCAGTATTCACTTGGTTGCAATCTACAATTTCGCTGCTAGATGCCACTGAATTCTTCACGCTGGTCCTTTAACCCAGCTCTAATTAGGTAACACAAAAGTGAATATTCATGAAATGAAATCAAAACACTAAAGTAGATACATCATTTTTCTGTGATTCTCTCATGCATAGGTAGGTAGGCAGGCAATTTGAATCCTGTGTGGGGATGGTGGACTCCACCACAAACAATGAAAACTACTATAAGGCGAGATATTGAATGTGAATAAAGAGAGTGGTGATTAGAGAATAAGTAGGTTTTTTTTTTTTTTTAAAGGAGTGGTTTCATTAAAATCTTATTTAGAAACTTAACTCAAGATCCACTTGGTAGATTTTTCCAGAGAAGCTGCATCACAAAGTCTCTCACAGCAGCAGTGGTTGCTAACTGAGCTAACTTGACCTTTCAACTGCATGTCATGGTTTTCCACAGACTGAACAAATACTGTCTCCTGAGGAGGACTGAGACCTGGTTGAAAGGAAAAAACTAGAAAGAGAAATTATTTTTTTGGTAACACTTTATAATAGCATTAATTTATTGGAAACTGATGGATAATTATGCTTTAGTTAATAGTTTTCCCCTGTTAACAAACAATGAAATGATAATTAATAATGTTGACTAATTACTGGTAATGCTATAATTAAGACTGTTTGAGATGTTTTTGTTGTGTGCAACAGTAAAATGGTTCACTAATGTTATCATAATGTAATTGTCTCCTATCAGTTAATTTTACGTAACATAATATATAATCATAAAGTAATGATAAAATAACAGATTATAGCATTACTAATACTAATTAAACATTATTTAGTATAATTTCATTGTTTATCAGTACAACAACCTTAGTTAGTTACTAAATTTAATTAACTGTAAATTAACCATTTATTATTGATGTTGTTAAAAAGCATTAGACTTTTTTTATTATTTACTTTTTGCTAAGTTGTTAAGAATTATTTAAACCTGCTCAGCTGTTGGACGTCATCACTGATACTGAACTTTAATTTTCAAGCAGACTAACACTGTTAGCAATGTCACTGACAACAGATGGAGCAACTGTTATTATTACTTTTTAGAATGAATATTATCAAGGATCCACATTAACAAAAGTCGAGTCACTTATGCAGACGCCCTCATTTCAAATCTAAACTACTGCAACTAATCAGTTTACACTGACACTCCATGCCTCTGTAAATTCAATTAACTGTTATGTAAATACCATCCATAACTGTGTAATAGTTTATCTGCTCCTTAGAGGCATTGACTAATTTACTCACTTCTGAGAGGAAAAACTGCTTTGCACTGGCTGACATTACATAAACAGGGTTCCTTCTGTTTATAGCTCAGCCCGCCTCAGCACACGCTCATGTACATTAGATACAGACACAAAATAAAACTGTTTTTAAATCACAGCAGCCCATAAATAAATGAGCAAAAGGGAAACAAATATGAACAGTTTTGTGAAGTGGCAAACCTTATTTTCCCTCTGCTGTAAAATGGATCAATAGCAGGGGCCGGCGCTGGCGTTCGACAGTGGAAAACTGCTTACTCTTCATTTGAGCTATGTGTAATCAATCCTAGCCAGAGGATGGCTGGAGCCCTTTCCAAACTAAGTGGGGAAACAGTGGGATTACTAGCTCTGTGGCATTTATAAATTGAGCCCAACGAGAGGAGGACCACCAAGAGACTCCCGGTCAACGTAATTACACCAGCAGGCCAATAAATCCGACCCACAGATCTTTTACAGTAGCACTGCAGTATATTCAGCTCTTTCCTTACACTGCTTTCTCGCGCTACGGAAGAAAACGTTAATGTTTTTGTTGCTGTCTAGTGAAAAAATAAAGAAAAGAGAAAAAAAGCAGCGGCCTTGGTGGCTACAAATCTCTGCGGCCTTCACTTGTGGCCAGGCTGTGAGATATACACAATGTTGACTCTAACATGTGACAGTGCTGCGCTGTGCATGGAAATCTGCATTTAGTACCCTTGAAGCAGGTGAATGTAAAGCGCTCTTGAAGTCCATCTAATATTGTTCCCTTTTTAAAAAAAAAACACACATGAAGCACACAGGAGTGGCTTAAAAGCGCAGAGCTGATTTGAAGACTACATGCGTCGTCTCTGGGGACATTTTGAAAAGACAAATGTCACACGGATATCTAAAGGACATCCGTGGCAGAGCTAACATCAGACCGATCTTCATGACATTGAGACATCCTGAGGAAGATAAGTGATTCTGTTATTCCAGGTGTGTGCGTCTCACATCCACATGTCCATGCACAGACAGAAATGGGCTTTATTTCAATTTATTTAAGAGGCATATATAATTACTTTAGAGTGTTTTGCTGGGCAGAAAAAATAAGATATACAGTAATTTGTAATAAAATACTTTAAAACTTGTATTTGTGTATTTGAAATACATGATTGGATAAGTCATTTCATTCTCAAGCAAGACAAAAAAAAAGCCTTATCACATTCTTTGGATACATGACCAGTAACTTGAGGAAAGAGGTTGCTATGGCGTTTGGTGCAAATTTCCCTTAAGATAACGGTACACTGTAAATTCTGACAAGTTCAGTTTACTTAAAAAAATGGAAACTTATTTACTTGGGAAAAGTAAGTGAAAGAACTTAACACTTAACTGTGTCAAGTTGTGCATTAAGAGAAGAGAAAGAGCAAAAGCAAAGCAAATCTTACAGAATGGAACAAGTATGAGGGCAAAAAGCACTGGAAACTCAGTGTGAATAAATACTATTGAAAGACTAGTATAAAGTCTTTGGTTTTGTGTGTGCTTATTAGCTAGAAACCACCAGCATGTCCTCATGCCTAGTATGACTCACCGGATGCACACTGCAGGTACAAGTCCTGCCACTGGTCGCTTGCTTTATGTGGTATCGCGGCATCCGCCATCTATGTTTTCAAAGTCCCCGGGAAACAAGAACAACCTCCAAGCTGCAACCTACATGGTGAAAACGGCAAACTGACACCTGGGACGCAAATGGTACAAATGTAAACAAGCTAACAGCTATTACCTTTTCTTTTGCAGTGATGCAGCCATTTTAATGCCCAAGTTCACCTCCCGACATGCAAATGTTCCGACAACTCCCCCTCGACAGTATTCTGTGGCAGCACCATCGCTGCATCCTAGGTTTAGCTTAGTGCCAGCGACAGGTGTACAGGACCTAAAGTGTGTGATGCAAGTCATGGAAAAAAGTCACGTCATGTTAAACTCATGGTTGATGCTGTGAAACAGCGGAAACTGCAGTTTAGTGAGGTTTGAGAAAAGTTCAAGTTTTGGGTGAAAAAAAGCATGTTATGTCTCGTAAACTCAAGTTACTTAAAACTTTAAATGCGCCCCTGAATTCGAAGCCTCCCACCTCTAAGTTATCCTGATCGGCATTCGTCCGTGATGTGGGAGATTAACAGAGCTCATCTCTTCACTGTAGGGGGGGAACATCATATGCATATTGAGACTACCAAAAATGTGGTGAGCAAAATTAAAAATCTAATTAAAATTACTTGTATTTTAATTATATTTCCATGCCAGTATTTATTTAAACACAATTAATAAGCAAATAATTTGCGACAAGATATTTTTTCATGTATTTGTGCCCAATCTCTGTGCACAGCTATACAAAATCATGGCCTCTTTCCCACCAGTTCCCTACCTTGCTATATTTCTCTCAAGATTGTAAACAGCAGGAGCCACGACTTCTTCCATTTTGACATTGAGTTACAATATAACCCTCCATTTCTGAAAATTTGGCCTATAAGAGGATGTTCACCTTAATTCAGTCAAGGATCTTCCTCCGGATGCAATCTGGTTAGCGCAAGATTGATGGAACCAGAGAGTACCATGTGCTTTTTCATTCTCTGAGGGGGGGACAAACAGAAACAAGGCCGGGATAAATCAATCAGCGGGCCTCTCTCAGGCTCCGTAATACGGCTAACCATCTCCGGTCAAAAAGGCTGCTGTGGGGTCATGCTGTTTTTATTTGCAACGCCTTTTAGCTCCTGTTATTAACAGCTGTGAGGAAAAAAAAGGAAAGCTCTGGACAGCAGCACGAAGCGGTGATTAATTCAGCGGAGCAGCTAGTCTGGTCTGGATAAGAACGTGGAGGGAGCTGGGAGAATAATAAGCACGGAGTAAAAAGTCAAAACCTGGAAAAACAGAGGTGACATTCTCTGCCTGTAACCAAGTTAGTGTCAAAGAGCTCCATTGCTATCTGGGGATGAATAAAGCATATTATTAACCTTTGTAGAAATGGTTTCTGAGCCCTCATGGGTTGCTGTGGAGTGTGTGTGTGTGTATGTCTCTTATTTCAGTGTGGATATTAAAGTGAGCTGTGTGTGAGGACACATCTAGACACCGACAACAAGGACACACCGGGATGCAGCTCCATCAGACCTGCAGTGTTGCAAACAGCGCATGACCGACACGAGAAGCACCTGAACAAAACAAATCACTGCTTTTTGTCAGAGGGGGAAAGTAACTAAGTATAAATTCTTCGTTACTGTACTTAAGCAGAGTTTTCTGCTACCTCTACTTTACCTGAGTATTTATTTTTTATTTTTACCCCATACTATTTGACACAAATATCTGTACTATCCTTACATTTTCAAAAGAGGCTTGTTACTTTAGTTTTATTGCACCTGAAGAGAATTAAAGACCAAGTTCATTGAAAAGACAAACATATCAAGACAAAAACAACATTAAGACGCGACGAGACAAAAATGACGTGAAAGACGTGACAAGACGAAAATTATGTAACAAGATGAAAATGGCATAAAATTCTAATGAAAACAGACAATGCGAAAGACGTAACAAGAAATGACCTAAAAGATATAACAAGATGACAACGACGTAACAAGGCAAACATGATGTTACAACACAAAAGCGAAGTAAACGACATAGCAGAACGAAAACAACATAACAAGACTTTCAGATGGAGACTCGACTGCAGAGATAAGGTTCAGTTCACTCTGCACAAAAACAGCTATTAAAGAAGTCCTTCCGAAAGCTTCTTTTTTCTCTTGAGTACATTTCAGAGCCTGTACTTTCCCGATTCTACTTGAGTAAAAAAAAAGCTGGATGAGTACTTTTTACACATCTGTACTTCTACTTCTTCAGTAAAGAATGCGTGTGCCACCTCTGCCTTTTGTTTACAGACAGACAAACTCCAGACATATCAGACATATCCCAATTAAGGTTTGCGAGAACAGTGTGATTTGGCCGCCTCTGGTGCTGTTTAGTGTGAATGCAGCCCTGGAGGCACATTCTTGTCAGGCTTTTCGTATCAGCGCACAGTGTAGACTATGGTACCCTGTGGGCAGCACCACTTTCACAGGATTAACTGTGGAGGTTCTTGTATAATATTACCCGAGCTGCCTTCACCCCCGGTGTGTGCAGAGACTGTGGGGGACCAAGCTTTGCACTTGTATTATAATGAATAGTTTGGAAAATATGTTTTACTTGCATTGAACCCACATGGCTGTATCAAGCAATAATTTTGACTATAAACGTGCTGTGGAGCGGCCGTGGCTCACAGATCTAACTGGGCACTGAAATGCATAGTTTGTTGAAAGCTGATCTGCCACCAGGGTGTATGAATTTGTGAACTTGTGCACCATCATTTAAATTTTGGGTGTAAATTGACTAGAAAACTGACAACAACTCCCTGTGAAACAGAGAACTACAGTAATATGAGATGTCAAACGCTGATTGTTGTTTTGCGTTGACATTAAAGGCCCTATGAATAGTTGTGTAACACTGGGGTTAAAGGTTTCATTGTTTTACGTTCTTTCATATGAATGAACATTTGGGCGCTGAGGCTCAGTATCATGAGGGAACTGATTTGAATATTTAAAAGAGTTCCTAAGTAAGATGATAACTCCTGTGAAGACTCACCTGTGTGAACGATGTTACTATACTACTAGTGCAACGGAGCTTAAGTACAAAGGTAGATCTGCAGGTTGTGTATGATTTTAGACCTTCCCGTCTTTATTTCCTGCACCTCTGCACTTTCCGGTAAAAATGACAGAAATGGAACCTTTAACTGTCAAATGAAGGACCGTTCAGGAACATTCAGTTCCACTTTGGATCCAGTTCTCGGTTGGCAAAAAATACCCAGATTTGTTAAGCTCAGAGGCTAAGTATGTAATTGCAAATTTGATCTCTTGTTATCCCTCTTTTAATCGCAAAGAGCAATGAAGAAAACTTTAAGGTACTGTAGAACATGTAATACTGTGCTGGCCTTCAATTTTGCT
The DNA here is from genome assembly GCA_027495735.1 of Lutjanus campechanus. Taxonomy (NCBI): domain Eukaryota; kingdom Metazoa; phylum Chordata; class Actinopteri; order Lutjaniformes; family Lutjanidae; genus Lutjanus; species Lutjanus campechanus. Next base: position 19,111 of record JAJHUR010136812.1, read on the forward strand.
GGTTTTAATGACAAACATTACCGACTGTAAATTATATTAGCTATAGCTAAGTAATTGCATAACGGATCAAATGAAACTTTTAGCTGTTGTCTGCTAATGTGCTGTCTGCAAGCTGGTGTGTTTAGTATCTAACACCTTTGTACAACTGTGAAGAACCTGTGTGTTTGTAGTTCAACAAGGACAACAGAATTGTGACTCTTTACTAGAGAAACAATCTTGCTCAGCAGGAAAAAAAATTTCTTAGATGTTTGCTTTTTTTTTTTTTCTGGTGAATTACACTGCAAGCCTCTAAAAATAATCCAAATCATCACTTTTACTTTTTGGTTGGCTTGGACATAACTCAATGGGCCACACTTTAAAGGGGTTACAAGCCCAATGACGTTGATGTAGCCGATTGTGTCTTGACAATTCGAGGCAGAATCACATCAAATCAAAAGTTAAAGATGATAAACTTTATAGAAAGCATTGGCCTTCAGTATTTGCTCTCAAAACTTGAGATCTAAGGAAGCTAAAGCAGATTTTTAATCTGTCAGAAACATTAATTTTCAGTCTGTAGCTGCAGGACATGAACATTCATACAGTAAGGCCGTCATTAAAACTGTAGTATTTCTGGCTTCTCAGCAACAAAAAGTGATTACAGATCTATATTGAAGTATTTGCAAGTTTACTTACTTGTTGAAAATTCAACCTAATTATTTTTGATACTGGATACAAAAGAATATGGATTTGATAAAACTCTAATTCTATGTCATATTTCGCTGCACATTTTACTTTCAAATCCAGTTATAATTGATGGATTTCACTGCACATGACCACAACTAGTAATCATTGACCATTGGCTACTTTCAGCTACTCATTATCGGGTCAGCTTAGACCTGGACATTTAGCGTGATGCTATTCAGTAAGAAATGACTGGACTTACATATCACTTTACTATCAATTTCACTTACAAACATAGAACCAGGGCTCATTAATTGTTTAATCATTCAGTTTATTATAATATTTTCCAAGGTTAGGTCTTTAAATGTCTTGTTTTGTCAAACCACAAGTCCAAAACCTAAAAATATTTAATTTACAATGATATATGACAGAGAAAGGCAGCTCTGACAAGTCACCACCTCCTGCATGTTGCTGTCAACTCAGTGGTTGCTAGGAAGGACAAGTACTGATCTCTGGAGTGAATATGCAGTGCCAAACGGTGACGGAGACACAGATGACGGGAAGAAGCCGGAGACGTTGAGAAAGACAGGAAGTCGGTGAGTGAGGACGACACAGAGGAAGACTGCGTGGGAGGAAGTGAAAGCAAGAACGACCCTCCGTTGGATTTGCGGTGGGGCTAAGCTGCCTTCTGGTGCTACGTGACCAGCCTATACCGCCAAGGCAAGAGGGCTCGGGCTTATCTCAGCGCGCACAAGCAGCTCTGCTGGCAGAGGCACCGTGGCATGGCTGTGGGTGCTGCTGTCAGAGCGTGACGGGGAGCTCTTACTCTCCCTCTCCCCCTTCTCTCACTTTCACTCCGTAATTCTTTGCAATTCACTCCATCTCACTCATTCACAGTCTGCATCCCACACGGTCTGTAATAACAGTGTGGGAGGGACTCAACAGGATATTTCCATTTGTCTAGTTTAAATGTTAAAGCTTGTGTCCAAGAGGATCAAGGCGGCGGTAAATTTCTACTAAAACAAATTTTCTCCAGACCGCAAACCCCTTTTCAACTTCTACACTGAACTGTTTGACTACTTAAAATGTCTACCTCAAATCAACTCTTCCAGCCACAAACCCTTACAGAAGTGATGAATAGTTTCTTCAGAACGGACATCATTCAGACAAATCATCAATAGAAGTACCCAAGCTGACATCACAGCCTCTAACAGTAGGCAAACAAGCAGGCAGCAAAAAAGGCAAAGGGCCAAGGGATACTCGATCAGGATTAGTTCTGTATCAACTATATTGATCTGAACAGCCACACTGGAAGGCAGATTGGAAGACATATTCTCATTTTCTTCTGGAAGACAAGTTCACCTCTCCAAAGCTGACCGATCACAATGTGAAGTGGTTGTGAATGTCAGATTGTTGGAGGCGTGGGGGCCCTGACCTCAGCTACTATAGTACTATAGTTTCCATGTTTGTGAGTGCGCAAGGGTCTACGTGATGGAACATTTCCTCATCAGAAGGACTATGTGTAGGCTCTTTGCAGACATCCACATACCTCATATTTGTTGTGACCGGGCAGACCTGTCTATGGACTATGGGAAGAAATTCTGCAAATTTAAGATTTATATCTGCAGTACACTTTTCATGAAGCGTTTAAAATTTGCATATTGTTTTACTGATGAGATGACAAAAATGAGAGCCTGTTAGTTCCACCTCAATGCTCTGTCTTGTTTATGAAGTAGGGTAAAATGTCCTATGCTGTTTTCCAGATGAGAGGGAATAAAAACAATGAGATGGCCTAACTTAGTCTAAATGCATTTATTTCTCATCTCTAAAATATTTAACGTGTAAATGTTTTCAGTAACATGCGTCAATATGCAGAAATGGCAGTAAAAAAAAGTTCAGGAACGTTCATTTATGCACAAAGTAAATCTCCCAAGATTTACTGATAAGGCCCATTGTTATTGGGTTGCAACGGTCTGTCATTAAAAAAAAAATTGGGTCCCCAGATAAAAAGTTCAGGGAGCACTGATCTAGGCTACATAGCATCATTGCGGTTACCATCACAGCCCTGGCTGGAGCCAAATTTTGTGCAAATCTTTCGATGTTTATATACTGACTGAAACAACTGATTACAGACAGCCTGCAGTAAAAGTTCTACAAAGTCAAAGTATACTAGTATGGATGAAAAGAGTGGTCATGTTAGTAGCCACTTGTTATACTGTGTAGGGGGCTTATACACCAGATGTCATCAAATAAAAGCAGATATAAGCCATTTGTAGGTATGTGGACAACTAAGCAGTGTATATGTGGCAGTACAGTATATAAACTCCATAGGGGGCACATACATGCAATTCCCTTAGCTTACAATTGCATCTTTCTGGATCCTTAGAGTTAAGGTGAGACAGGTGGTCAGTGGGTGAAAAACGGTTCTTCACTTGAGTTTGGTGCTTGGTGCTATTCAGCGATGTCACTGCAGGACCTTGGCGGGTCTTAGAAAGCGAATCATCCAGAGGATACTGCACCACCAAGGCCAAACACACTACTTTTCATCTCCTTTGAGAATAATCACAGATCTGCAAGTCGTCCTATTTCTATAAAGAAAAAAAAAAAAAAAACATGAGTGGTGTCTCACAGTGGCTTGTGTGTAACAGCCACCCCTGGCTAGGATCTGGATGTGTAAACACAAGAGACGTGCCACCTGAGACAATTACATCAAACACAAAAAGAGAGCAACACCGGTGTACCGCCTGCAGCGCTGGCTATAACTGTCAGCTTCCATAGTGATTAGCTCCTCGTATGATATCACATTGTGAGTATACAGCTGCTGCTGAATACTGGAAACATACTGGGGCATTAAAGGGGGAGTTCCCCCCCAAAATAAAAGTACATATTTTTCCTCTTGTAGAGCTATTTATCCATCTAAATTATTTTGGTGTGAGTTGATGAGTTTTGGAGACATTGGCTGCAGAAATGAGAGAGTCTAGAGATTCCGAAGTAGTTCCCGTAGATTCTACTGCAGATTCATGAAGGAACTACTTTCTTTCTAGTAGAAAGACTGAAAAAACGCCGTCTTGAAGGACAAGTGCTCCTGAGGTGTGGGTTTGCACTCATACTCAAACACAAGTATCACAAGTAAAGAAGCAACGGGACGGTGACTTAACATCCAGCCTGACACTTCCTCCGATCTATTGAATAGCTGCTAATTTAATTCCGGCTACTGAGTCCCTTTCATGAAACTGCATATCAAGCAAGCCTTGGTGGGAGCCTACAGCCAGTTAGCGTATTGCTCCCCCAGCAGCGGTTCATCCCCTCTTCGACCCTGCAGTGAAAATCCAATGAATAACTAACAGGGGAATAATCAGTCACATGGCGGCGGTGGCAGGGTCCGCCGCTCTCGGGGTGTTAGGGTACGCCGACACATGTGTGTTCTGTCTTGTTTATTAGCATTTCCTCTGTCAGGTGCTGTAGATACAATGCTGCGTTAGCAGAGTCAGACCCTCTGTTTCAGCCTGCAAGCCACGCACACTGACTGAGGTAGAGATTCACGTCAGAGCTTGAATAATTTGACACACACACACAAAGTTTGCCTTGTTAAAAGGGCATTATTTAAGACGGTTCCTGATGAGAGTTCAGATTAGGTGCAGACTGATTGGTTTGCCAATACAAGTCTGGCACTGCTCTTTCAATAAAAATGTTATATCAGGCAGTCAATGTTTTACTAGTTTACAATTTAGCATCCTGGAAATGATCAAATTTTAAAGACTATAAAAAAAAATCTTGATAAGATATGACGCTTTGAGGATTGTAAATCAAACATTCTAGGCATATGCCTTAAAGGGATGGTACGGATTAC
>JAJHUR010136813.1:0-14987 GCA_027495735.1 Lutjanus campechanus
GGGAGGTTCTCGTCCTCCTCCTCTGCGTCTCCCTGAGGATCAAAGAAACTCTCAGTCACTCCAACAGAAAGTGATAATCAAGATAAAAGGTTAGGGAGGGAGAATGGTTGGTTGCACACCTGTAGTTTGAGTTCTTGAACTTTTTCTTTAATCTGGATCGAGTGTTTGGCCTGAGCGATGGGAGCCTCCCACATGCAGTCAGACAGCAGGGAGAAGAGCCGCTCCACAACCTGAAAGAGAAAAGAAGCATCAGCTCACTGACTGACAACAGGCTGTTACTGAGAACTCGTACAAAGTAAAGTAAGCAGTTTACCTGTGTCATCTGGTCGTCCTCCATATTGGCTTCACAGGCAGGCAGGACAGCCTCCAACACATGAAGAGCCAAGAGCCGAGTTCTCAAGTTTCCCACCAGAGGGACCCCTACATTTAACAACAAGCCTGCATTAATCTCTCAGCTACGACGTGCTGCACGTTTATCTGTGCTGTGTTACATGAGCGGTTTGTACCTGAGCAGCATTTCTGCGCAGCGATGTTGAGCAGCACTTCAGTCCATTTAGGGGAGGCCATCTTGGACTGGATGGCCTTGGAGGACACGACCCTCCTGAGGAAGACGAGGAAGTCTCCGAGGTGGAGCTCAGCGGTGTGCTGCTTACGGATCAAAGCTGGAAAACAATAAAATACAAACACAAATACAATGACAGGCTGTGTAACACATGTTTTACAGGGTTTATGGTCTAAATTTTCATTTTGTTTTATCTGTTAAGTCGCTTCTTAAAACATGTTTTCATACAAAGTCTTTTTTCTTTTCTTGATTTAATTATTTCATAGTGTTTATTTTAGATCCTTTTATTCAATGTTGTAATTTTTTAAACTGTTTTCATAATTGTCAAACATTGTTATTTTGTCTTATAAACCACTTTGTGACTTTGTTTTGAAAACTGCTTTATAAATAGAGTTTATTATTATAGTCATAAAATACAAATATTCAATCACTTTCACTGTACGTACAGTGAATATTGTTCCTAACTGCTGATACAAACTATTCTAGTTGTCTGTTGTCTGTTTTAAGAATATAAATCTGCTTTGTGGACGTACAATGGCAGTGAACTCAGGCGCGGTGCCTGAGAACTTGACCTGCACATTTATACCTGCATCATATTTTTGTTAAATTGACCTTCTCTGGTGTAGGACTGCAACTAACAATTATTTTCATAGTTGATTAAGCAGTTGATTACTTTCTTGATTAATTAATTAGTAGTTGTCAAAAAATGGTTTAAAAAAATGTCAATTAGTGTTTCCCAAAGTCTAAGATGACGTCCTAAAAGGTCCTGTTTTGTCCACAACTCAAAGACATTCAGTTTACTGTCATTTTTGTTGTTGTTCTTGCCATCAAGTTTCATTTACGTTTATCATTTAAACTGCTCTCAATAAATGTATCAGATCATAACTTTTGTTGATAAAAAACATCTCTGCTCAAATAAATGAAGCAAAGGCCACAAACACAGGCTGCATGTATTATAAAACACATGAGAGACAACATGGCCTCCAGTGAGTGAAAAAAAAAAGAAAGATCCATGAAATTAAAGGGTAGCAAGAGGAAACTCCTTTATCACCTCTGAAGTCTTTCTTTTCAGAGTCGGCGGTGTCCTCGTGTTTGTTGTCTTCCTGGTCATTTCCAGGGGAGAGGAGACTGACTCCGGCCTGAGACAGCAGGTTCTTCAGCTGACTGCACAGCAGGTCCAGCAGTGATTGGACAACTTTGGGACTCAACTTGTCTGCATACGTCCTGCAAATCCAAGCAAAGACACAGCTGTTGATGTCGTCTTTTCTTTGTATTAAATCAGGTTTATAAAGTACTGATGTTCATCCTGTTTCAAACCTCCTCACCCAGTGCTGATGGCCAGTATCTGCAGCAGGCGCGTGGATGCCACCTTGAGGGCGGTGCTGAGCTGGGACACTCCAGGTTTCTGCAGCAGCTGGAGCGGCTGCCCCAGCATGGTCTCTGTCCCGCAGAGCTGGGACAGGACATTGAGCAGCCCGCTGGAGATGGCCAGGGAGACGTCGACCGGCTGGTATCGAACACTCAGTGCAAACACAGTCACCAGCAGGAGGCGCTGCTGGGCTTCTAGGATGGAGAAGGAACAAGAAGAGGCAAGAAAAACATCATGTAAGACTCATCCCAAAGTGACTCAGCTCCAAGTATCTGTCAAGTATCTGTCTTTTCATGAGAGCAAGCTGAACCTGTTTTGAAAGTTGCCTTGGTTGAACCAGACACATGACCCACTTGGAAAGAACAAGTGAGAACAGATCCCACATTCACGTAAACATTAAAGTGAAGCCGCCAACTTAAAGATTAAATGAGTTCATGTCATTCTGTCACTCTTGTGATCAGCGTCTAAACAGTCTGAATCATGTTAGCTCAGTAAACTACAGCAGGTGGGGTGCACAGCGGTACTCTCTGTTACCTATGTGGTGCTTGTTTGCCTGAAGTGCCCTCTCCAGTGTGACGGACAGCTGCTGGTAGATCTTATGAACAGCTGTCTGGATCTCCATCTGGATGCTCCTCTTAGCTGCTTTTATACCATCCTGCCAAAAAAAAGCAAAGTAAGGTTATTTATACGGCACTATTCTGAAACAAGGCAAATTTACAGTGGTTTAAAGGGGCACAGAAATCAATTAAAAATAAAAAAAATCAAGAAAACATTCAAATTTAATTTAAAAAGACAAAAAGGAAAAATAAACGTACATGGTTAAAGATTAAAACAGCAACTGCACGTGCAAAAATGAATACTGCAGTCCAAATAGCAACTTTAAATAGGACATTAGATAAGTTAAAATCCTATTTAATATACATTCTATGATTGAAGCAAGTCGTCCCCCCGTCCTCTCCTCCCCAGACTTGAGGAAGCTCAGACAGGCTGCAGAAACACTGCAGGAGTGCAGGATGAGTGAAACTTTGTAAACGGACAGTAAAAGCAGTAAAGACAGTAAAAGTCCTCCACTGTAAGTTGATCAGCTGTTAAAAACTCTGTCAGCTGTCTGTCGATGTAAAGTTCAGACTGTTTTCCTAAATGCCTGATGAGTCAGGGTGCTTCATAATGTACAAGTAAATCAGAGATGTGTTTAGGCCTAAAACCATTTAGTGCTTCATAAACTAATAATAGGAATGTAAAATCTATCCTTTGACGCACAGTGATCACAGTGCAGTGATTTATGCTCTGGTGTAATGTTGTTGTTGTTAGTGACGACTCTGCAGGAGCTGCAGCTGTCTGACTGATATTTTTACTCAGACCTGTGAAGACACAATTACAACAGTCCAGCCTAATGAAAATAAACACATGAAACAAGTTTTTCTGTATCTTGTTTAGACAAAAGTTATTTAATTCTTGCTACATTTTAAGGTGGTCGTAGGCTGTGTTTGAATTTGTCTTTATGTTGCTTGATTTTTAAGTTTTAGTGTCATGGAGTCACGGTGAGCACAGACTTTTAATCTTTGTTTTTTGTTTTTCTTTCAGTTTTTTCTGTGTTCAGATGCAGAACATTCTGGCACATCCACTTACTGATTCATTCATTGCAATTATTCATCAAATGCAGAGGACTGTAGTCATGTGGTAACACTGTTATGTAGAGTTGTGTGTCATCTGGATAAATCTGACAAGAGATGTTATCTTATTCTATAATCTGAGCAAGTGGAGGCATGTCGATGTTGAACAGAAGAAGCCTGACGATGGACTTGAGAAACTCCACATCTGTTTTTTGTTTGCTAAAATTCATAGTTACTAAGCAACACAAAGTAATCTCGATCTTAAGTAAATATGATTTGAACCAATTTAGCACAGCGCCCAAAAGTACCACCAACTCTTCTAGTGTGTTGAGGAGTATCTTACAGTCAACTGTGCCAAATCCACTGGTAAGAAAAAAAAGAAGACGTGTGCACTGATAATGATGAGCCACAATCACAAACAGTCATTATGGTTATAATATGGTTACGTCTCAGTCGATCAATCAGTCGCACTCAGTGAGATTTCTCCCACCACATCAACAGGCTGACAAAGTCTTAATCACCAAAGCTTAAAAATGACAGCATTTTCTCAGCAGGTGAGCAGCTGCCTCGTACCTGATAGTGATGCAGCTGCACGCTCTCCCTCTTCAGCCCTCCGGTGCCCACGGTGCCGAGGCCAAAACAGCCGGCCAGGAACTGCAGCCTGACCGAGGTGAGCAGGGAGGAGGACTGGAAGGCACTGCTGGATCGATCTGCGCTCCCGGGCTGGCTGCCCTTCTCCTCCATGCCAGAGATCAACACCACAATCTGGTGGAGGGCCTCCAACCGCAGCTGGAGAGAGAACACACATCAGTAGTCAAGTGGATATTCTAGTAGCACTGAGAGCAGCTCTTGGAGTTTATTTATTTCTCAATTTTTTGGCTGTATTATTACCAAAAGTATGTTGCTATTTTCAGAAAATAAACCTAGTTTGTTTGATCACTGCATAGTTTGGGTTTAAAGGTTAAGTCTGGTGATATTTACAGCACATTCATTCATTTATTAAATGCTTTTAAACTCAGAAAAACATTCATTTATGATACAGCTGAGTAAAACAACAACAATCCTGAGAAACACAAACAAGAAACTTCGATAAAAATGGTGTCATAAAGTAAAAAATAATAAAAAGCCAATTTAACAAAATAATAAAGCCTTTAGAACACAAAGCTATTAAAATGTAAATAAAATACATCAACTAAAACAAACAGCTGAACGTGAAATAAGATGAAATTTAAAAAATGGACTGTGCTGAGGATCCAAGTGAGGTAAACTTTAAGCTTTTGATTGTTCTGCAGGTCATTCCAGGTTGCAGGTGCACAACGAGAAAAAATAGATTTTCCCGGAACAGCCGGCACCTGCAACGTAATTCGATCATTTGTTCGATCATGCAATACTTTGTTGGCAACAATCAGGAAAAGAGACTCACTGTTACACTGTGCGACATTTTCATTCATCATCATGAACACACAGTTTATTCTGACTCGGTCACACAGACGCCGTCCTGCTCCAGTAAATATTCAGTCCTAAAAAATCCTCAACAAATGAACATTTCCTCTTTTTTGACAGATGTTTGATAGAAGCTACAGTGTTCAGGTGTTTGAGAGAATTAGTTTTACCTTTTTTAAAGATGCAAATACATATTTGTGGCCAGTTAAAGATTTGTTTTCATCTCTTATCTCTTAATTAAATCTGCCAATCAAAATATGTAATGTTAGACAACTTAAAGCTCACTTGTGGTCATTGGTTCGATGTTGGTTTTGTTTTTTTCAGTGTGATCAATACAAAATTTCCCCAAAAACACATGAAGCAAGACTGAAGTTAGCGCAACTTTCTAAAAATATCAATTTAAAGTTAAATTTAAGAATTATCAAAATCATATTTAAGACATTTTAAGGACGAGATAGGGTGAGGAGCTCTGTCACCCGGGAGGAGCTCAGAGTAGAGCCGCTGCTCCTCCACGTCGAGAGGAGCCAGCTGAGGTGGCTCGGGCATCTATACCGGATGCCTCCTGGACGCCTTCCTGGGAAGGTGTTCTGGGCATGCCCCACCGGGAAGAGGCCCCGGGGTAGACCCAGGACACGCTGGAGGGACTATGTCACTCGGCTGGCCTGGGAACGCCTCGGGATCCCCCCAGAAGAGCTAGAGGAAGTGTCTGGGGAGAGGGAAGTCTGGGTATCCCTGCTCGGACTGCTGCCCCCGCGACCCGGCCCCGGATGAGCAGAAGAAGATGGATGGATGGACATTTTAAGGCCTAAAATTCAGATTTTTTTAAATTTTCAGACGTGTAGAAACCTTTTTCCGTGTGTTTGTTTAGTTAAGAATGTAAACTACAGTTTTCCTGACATTACAACACTTGGGTGCAGAGACCAATGAGTGTTTTTCACAACTAAAAGCCAAATGAGGAGAAACAAACTATGCTGAGAGAGATTTATCAGTCATTTCAGGTCGTGTTGCTCCTGTCCTCTCCTCACACACACACACACCCCGACAGTGAACCAGGTTAAATGAGGATCAAATGTTACTTGAGGCTAAAAGGTGTTTTTCCTGACAACTGTATAATTACAGTCATAAAGTTTTGGAAAGAATAAGCTGCCCTCCACAGATCAGGTGGGGAAACATTTCGGTTTTAAACTGAAGAAGAGCAACTTAATGTGAACGAGCCGGTATGTCGACGTGTTGTTTGATTATAGTGACCAAATTTATCAGAGTTAATATTCTTTATTAGTCATGAATCTTGCAGCGTTCACAAAGTATTGATACACACACTGAAATCAAGTTTTCTGTTTAAAACCTCTCAATGATTTGAAGTGACATCATGTCCTTTGTGATTTCAGAGTTTTTATTGATGCAAAACAAACGCGTTGCTGCTGCGTCTGCATGAGACTGTTGTTAACTTTGGTTGATGCTGGAGCGCCGGCATCAAACACCGTTATCGTGATAATTAAAATCCAAAACGGTAATATTAATCGTCTGGAATTTTTCAGCTTATCATGAAACCGATTATCTTCTCATCCCAACACTGCTAACCTCTGACTCTCAGTACCCCTGTGCCAATGTTTAATTCCTCATGTGAAGCAAAAAAATGACAATCGCTCCAACAAAAATCCCAAAATTCATCTGATCTTATGATAAAAGCATTATGATAAAGAAGAAAATGTTATGAAAATAAATTTACATTTTAATTTCAGCAATAAAAGTTTAGTGCCTCACTTAAACCCTGTTTAAACTTGGTTTTAAAATGTGTCTTGGGCGACTGGATCACACATGAACTGCACTTAATACAAAACAATCACTTCAACCACTTGCCGAGGTCGTCTGGGACACGTTTGACCACATATCTTTTGCAGAAGACTAAATGTGTCCTGATGTATCACTGACAAGGATGTAACAGGAAATAATGTTATCAATGCAGGAAATTGGAGAGGAGCACTGATGTACGTGGTTGGACCACACATGTATTTAAAGTTCTTGAAACATTTTGGTTTCTGAGCTGCGAAACAGATCTGATACTTGTGTGGAGACAGACTGATGTAAAATCTGTGTCTTTCAAGCAGAAGTGGAAACCGTGGAGACGTATGACAGAGACAGGTGTAAACAGCGATGTGTCTCGGCTGTCCACTCATGCTCAAAACACCGAAACACATTTTAAAACGAAGAGTAAACAAGTTCTTTGAGTACAAAGGCAGACAGAGACCCAGAAGAGTCCTGACACAGCCCCTCACCTCTGCCCTGCTCTGCTGCTGTTCCATGGCCAGGATGGTCGCCTGTGGGCTGGTGGACATACTTTCTTCTGGCTCCTTGAAGGCTGGGGCCAGGCCCACATCGCCGCTGATGAAGCTGACCATGTTGTCGATGAGGGCGTGGATGCCAAGCGAGCGGCTCAGGTCCAGGTCCGACTCCTCGTAGGAGTGAGCCGAGCTGTAGCTCCGCTGGCGGCTCAGTTTGGCTCGGAACCAGGACTCGGCCAGGGAGTCCGGGGAGCTGTGAAGTAAACCTGCAGACGGGAGGAGAAAGAGAGGAGCCTTTCAGATGCATAAATGCACACCATGACTCTTCTGATGGATGGGCCATGTTGCTTTTAAGCACTTAAGAGCTGTGCAGCGCAATGCATTATTACTCTAAAAGAGTTCATCAAATGGCCAAATGCTGATTCTTCATGCGGGCACAAGCCTTCATCAGCCATGATGAATTCATCTATAATGGGCCCACTGAGGAAAAAATGCTGCAGTTGAGAGTGAAATGGTAACCAGGGCAGCGTTTCTATAAAACAACTGAAGCTCTGAAGTCAAACTGTCAGTACTGATGATTTCTAGAGAAGTGCTGCAGCTAAAAATCCCATGAAAACTCTTCAGAGTGACAGAGTAGATTTCTGACGAGGATGAGCCGCCATTGTGCAAAGTAACAAACATTCTGAGCAGAGGAATGAATTTGTTATTTGTACAACAGAATCCTTGTATCATTTGTTCTTTTCATGTTCAACTGGGAATCAAAAATCCGAAATAAAATATGATTTGTTATGTTGTTGTTCATTTATGAATCCAACTTAAAAAAAACAAAAAAACCCAACAAATTTTAGAATAAGTCAAAAGTGTCCCCATGATTGAACAGAAACTTTTACAAGAGATGGGAAGGATGGCGTTGCCATGGATACAGTCAGTTTAAGTTGTTTAAAGTGGAAATAGACAATTTTTTTGCTTTAACTTATGAACTAAGGATAATGACACCATCCATGTTTAGACTGGTTCCATTTGAGCCTCACTTTCACTATATAAATCTGTCTGCCACCAAGTTTGGTTTGTCTGAGAAAAACTCAGGTAAGAGACTAAATTAAAAGAACAAATTCACACTTTTTCTTTATTTTCCTCGAACATTACAACGCCCTCATTAACGCTACTCAAATTATGTTATAACTATGCAATGCACATCATTGTAACAGCTTCCACTTGAGTTCTTCAGTGAGGATGTGCAACTATCCTCTCCAATTAAATCAGGTACTGCCGAGTGTTTCTTCTGCAAGACACAAAGAAGTCGGCAACTTCCTGGTCACAAAAACTAGAAGCCGTTATTTGTTTTTTTGTGTTGGATTAATTAATAAATGAACAACAATTGCTTTCAAATTTTTCTGATTTTCGTTTCCCCATTGTATATGAAAAGAACGAATAATACACCGATTAAATAGGCACATCTGTATGTTCTTTATTTTTTTTTCTATCTATGTCTCAGCACAGAAACTAGGGTATGAAGTGTCTAGACGTGAAGCTCAAAACAAGGCCCTCGTCATGACAGATGGATGAGGGGGAATCGCAGTCATGGAGATATGAGCTAACAAGAGGAAGAAACATGCCATCGTTTACTTGCTTGGAGCTCCTCTTGTGTTTGGGGCTCAACTGCCCCAAAAGAAGCAAATAAACTATCCACACAGGAATCAGAAGACAGAGAGACAAGAGTAACGTATGATTGATGACAACGAAAAACCTCCATCATCCTTACTCGCAACATCAGATCGATCTGTGTGCAGAGAATCTTTACCTCTCTTTTTGTGAGAAAACGCCAAATCCAGGTCGACATTCCTCCTTCCACTCTGAAAGAGAAACCAGAGAAAGTCTGATGTAGCTTTGATAACTCTCACCTCTTGGTGTGAAGCTCGTAAACACAAAAATGCTCATGTAGCGAGACAGACGGGTGTTTCCTACCAGGGTGTAACCCTCTTCGTCTGACTCGGGCTGGGAGAGGTCAGACTCGCTCCTGGACTTCATCAGTCTGTAGCTCGGGCTGCTCTGCACAGACCGGCTCTCTGCACTCAGACTCTCACTCCTACAAACACAACACAGAGGCGAATTAATCATCTTTGTCCTTCCAGCACCCTAAAAATAAAACTGAACTGAACAAGATATAACCAGGGACAGGGGTCGCAAATTAGCCTCGACTAGAAACACATCTGTATCTTGTTATTGACACCTGCTACAATGTTTCTTGCAGTGTCTCTGACAAACAAACTAATAAATAAATCAAATCAAATAAAGCTGAATTTTCAGGACTATTGGACAGTGAGTTATTGAGTAAAATATTATTTCCTGTGTGTACTATATATTTAATGAACTCTGTTACCTCGGCTTCACTTACCTGCAAATTAAGAGAGTCATTAAAGCACTCATACATTTACCACTGTTGCCTGACATGATATATTTTTAACTAAAACTGGACACTGCATGAAGGAGTTCAATGTCACTTCCTGTGTCCACTAGGCGACACTAGACAACACATAGTATTTATAAATGATGTTGTGTCTATCAAGTGTAAATCAAACAATGTAAACTTCAAGTTTACTTTAACGGTGCTGTTAGGTTGTGCGATGCCTATGATTAAATATTGTCTTGTAGATGTCTTCAGGCCAGGACCCTCATCAATCGTGTGAAATGTGGGGCAGATTTGACCACACACACTCAAGTTATAACAACTTCCTATTTCATGGTGAAAAATCAACATCTGACGCCATGCTACAGAGGAAAAAAAATAAACTTCACCTGTCTTTCACCAGCAAAGACTCAAATTTGAAGTCGATCTGAATAGTCAATATACTGTTTGGTTTAAGCCATGGCCCCAACATGCTTTTTCATTAGTGTGGAAACGAGACACATGCCTACTGAATTTCATACATGTCGGTGAAAGGTAATGTAAGAGGCTACTTTGGTGAAATTTTGTAGCCATTTTGCCACATTCATGCCCAAGACCCCTATAATTTTCACCACTTCTGACGCGTGTGCCAAGTGTCAAGAGTTTTCGAGCACCTTCAGCCCCACAAAAATGCTATTTATTTGAATGACTGAATAATAGTAATACAGTAGTAATCCTCACAATTTCAAGACCTCGCACCAGTCCGTGCTCCGTCCGGTATCAGCACTGAATACTTTAAAAGTAACGAATGAAATAACTTTGTGCCAAGTAGCATCAAAACTTCTCCAGTCAAACCAAAACTCCAGCGGATCCTTTTCGTACCCAGATCTGGAAAAAAGTTAATAAATGTGTCTTTTCTTGCCACAAGCGTTCTTGAGTTTACACTGAAGTGTGATTGGTCCACTACTGCGGCAGCTACAACCCAGCTGGCAGTTCAGTTTGCCGAGATGCCACCAAATCGTTGGACAGTGTGCCTGTACCACACACCTGTGGCGTCTGATGAAAATGAGTTCATAAAATGTGGAAGGATTATTTCAGGAATGCTTCCAATCAAATGATGGGTATCAAATGAAGTACTCTATCGGTATCAGTATCACTTTCAGGGTCCTGGTCCTGGTCTTGGAACTTTATAGCCTCGTGCTCAGGCTCTTGAAATGATTTCACCCCCAGAAGAGACACACAAAGTCATAACAATCACAAGCACTGCACTGAAACCACTCCTTTCTGACCACAAAAGGCCCTAAATACATGTTTAAATGTGTCCAAAAAAAAAGGTGCAAGGTAATATGTTCACTACGACAGGTTCTATCAGGGCCCATCATAGTGAAAGCACAGCACAGACTCTGCAGAACAGTAACCTGATGCTATCAGGTTCAAGGTGCTCCGGGCGGACGGTGTTGTATAAATATTCTGTAGGTAAAAGTTCAGACTAAACTTGTTGGAACAAGTGAAAAGTAGGTTAAGAATTTTCAGATGATCTACAGAAGTCTGTATCAGCAGAAATCTGACACACATCCCACGCTCGTCAGTGGCTCAATCATTTATACAACTATACATCAACACAAATACAAGGGTTTACAGTGTACTTTTAATTTTATTACTGTCATTATCCAGAGCCTCTCTGCAGATTTGTGGATTGGACACAGTTTTTGGCAGTGTATAGAAAACATATTTGCTGATTTGAATCTATTTTAATGGGGATTGTTCTCCGAGCCAACGTTGGCTAAGACACCGTTGCTATTTTTAAACTTTCCTACTGGCATATGCCTTGTTGGCCAATTAGTCTTTTTTCCATCATGTTCAAGCTCAGATATTAAAGAAAAGGTTTCAAGTGACTCGTAAAACAACACTCAGCACACTTGCCAATAAAGTATCCACACTGAAAGAGGACTGCGGTCGACGTAATGATTCTTCCTCTTCATAACAGCTGCAAAGAGACTCCTTCATGAAGTGATTCCAGTGTTAAAGATCGGGGACAAAATCTATCATTCTCGTTCTGAGCAAAAATTCATATGGTCAGCGAGAGTTAATATGAGGCTTCAGAAGTCTGAGTTAGCAGAATTAAATCATAATCTTCCAATCTTTTAATGTTACTATTCTTCTTCTGCAGTTCAACAAAAAAAAAAACCTGATCAGAGAAAAACTGAGAATTTTATCCTAAAAAGACTTTTTGTGTCTTTATTGTGTTCTGTATATTGTATAGGCATGTCTTAATTACAAAATTGGTCGAAATGAGCTTTCAACTTCAATAATTGAAATAAAAAGCAGAATATGTGATTATCACAGTATTTTTTTTTCTCTCCAACCATCTACTTGCAGCTTTCGGTGCCTGTCCGAGGAAAAAAACACCACAACACTTCAAAGATGACTCAGTGTAGCTTACCGGCCGTTATATCACACTTCATCTCATATTATTAAAAAAATCTGAAAATGTTAAGTGGCAGCTGTCAGTGAATAAAACCAATAATCTGTTGATCTTTACAAAACAAAAGAGAGACATCCGTCCTAAAAAGGAAAGGAGTTAAAATAGAAAAAAAAAGTTCAAATCGGTCAAAAGTCAAACTGAGTTGAGGATGTGGAGAATCAAATGATAATATTGTAAATGCTGGAAACATTTTTATTTTTATTTTTTTTACAGTGTGGCTCGTGACTGCAGGCCAAGTTTCCATCTGGGGAAATAAAATGACTGAACAGAGCTGAACTTGATTTGTCTGACTCAGCTCAACTCTGATCAAATTATCTTTGGCTGAACTTTAGAATACATTTATTCACAATATGAGACCCACAGACTTTTGTCTCCCATCTCTGACTCTGGATTCAGGACCAGAGGAGACTTCTTCATGGCCAGAACGGACAGAAGCTTTAATGTTCATATCAAATGTGAGTTTTGTTTCGAGATACATCGTTAAAAAACATAACTACACTTAAAAGGGACAGGACATCCCAAAGTCAAAAATACGCATCTTACATTTGGCTATTTATCCACACAGATAGTTAGTTAGTGAGTTGCAGAGTTTTGGAGATATCGGCCATAGAGATGTCTGACTTACGTCTGAATACATCTAAAAAAACTCGACAGCCGAAATCATGACCCAGTTCCTCAAGATAATCCACAGTGGTGAGCAGTTTCATGCTGACAGGTTACAGCTCAGCCAAAGAGGAGGTCATTAATATTGACATCCTGCACCGTCACCAACACGAGCCTCTCGTCCATGAGAAGTTTGGTAGAAAGGAGGACTGACTGATCTTGTAAAAAAAATATCTAATTGATATTATTTTGACTAATATTGCAATATGCTTTGTGATAGAGGGAACATTATTTTTTTCATTTTTATTCTCATTTTCATTGAAAAACATATTAAAATGATTAGAGTGTGATTTAGTAGGTTTTCTTCAGTCTGTAAAATATGATTCTCTGCAACATCACAACACTTAATTTAAATTATCATATACTGTACTGAGGTGCTGCAGAGATCTTGTTCTCCAGATGAAAGAAAATATCAGCTTGTTCCCATTCTCATATTGTGTATCGAAATTTTAGTCAAAATAATCAATATGATTTTTTCACCTTATCATGCAGCTCTAGTTTTGACACACGGTCATATTGTGATGTCAATAAAATTTTGATTAATTATTCAAAAAGTAGCTCCTTCATTAATCTGCTCACAGCAAAGTCTGCAGATAATTTTGATTAACTGGGTCATGATTTATGGAAAGAAACGCTGCTGTTTCAAATGTATTTTCTGGGTGCTGTGAGCACCACAAGCCAAAACTCTCTACTCCAAAACTCTGCAACCCACACCGAAACAATCTAGATGCATAAACAGCACTACAGAACAGGGGAGAAAAATGTAGCTTTGATTTTGAGGTGAACTGTCCCTTTAGGCCTCAGGAAAGAGGTTAAAGTGAACAGAATCCAGCTGATTTTACATGTTGTTGTCTGCAGCGCTCTGACCTGGTCATGAAGCTCAGACACTCCTGTGTTCCTGTGGCCGACTGCGTCTGACCCTCCTCCTGGTTCTGTTTGCTCAGCTCTCCCAGCACCGGGCTCACCCCCAGCAGCAGCAGGGCACAGCGGTGGATCACAGAGTTACAGGCCGCCGTGTACAGGTCCTGGCCCTCGGGCAGACCCGAGCTGCCCCTCCTCCCCTCCTGCGAAAGAATGGCGTCCTCCTCTCCGCCTCCTCCGCCTCCGCTCCTGGAGACGGACCCGGAGCCCAGTCCTGTGCTGCTGCTGGCTCGCTCCCTGTCCCGACTGCGAGCTACCTCCCGCGCTGAGAGGAAACATTGAAAGATTTCTGTGTTGTGCGAGATGCACACACACACACACAAATCGAACACACACACAGACAAGATGCTGGGTTAGAGGACAAGCAGCAGCCACATAACACACTCCAGGTTTACTAAGAGTGCACAGTTCATAACCAAAGCTCATGCCAACGCAACACATCAAAAAGCTTTTCTAACATTGTCACATTCATACCAACTGTTCTATGACAAATATTTCAAAGTTCCCCTCCAGACTCAGACTCAGATGAGCAGTCTGTCGTGCACCAGAGTCAGTGAAAACAGACGTATCGTATGATAAGTGTAGTTATCATCTTTTATTTGTTTGTGCTGCTCGTTAGCTTGTAACTGGCAGCATGTGACGAGTCCGTCCTGCACTGGAGCTTTCAGGTTCACTTTAGGGCTGCAACTAACAATTATTTTCATAATCAATAACCCGGGAGATAATTTTCTCGATGAATCGATTAATAGTTTTTTTCAAATGATGAATGGTGTTTCCCAAAATGTCTTGTTTTACTCACAACCCAAAGATATTCAGTTTGCTGTCAGAGAGGAGGAAAGAAACCAGAAAATATTCACATTTAAGAATTTTTAAAAAAATCTGAGAATTTTGACTTTTTCCTTTAAAAATTACTTGAACCAGTTAATCAATCATCAAATAATCATTGCAGCTCTGGTTTATTTGCCTGTGTTAA
This sequence comes from Lutjanus campechanus, assembly GCA_027495735.1. NCBI lineage: Eukaryota > Metazoa > Chordata > Actinopteri > Lutjaniformes > Lutjanidae > Lutjanus > Lutjanus campechanus. The sequence goes on from JAJHUR010136813.1 coordinate 14,698, forward strand.
ACATATTTAACAGCGATGGGCTTTTAAATTAGTTACGTACTAGGCCAGCTTGGCAGAGGCACATTTCAAGTGCACAGACATTTCCCCCTTCAGGATACAGATGTGAAAACTTTACACAGATACAAGAGAGTAGAGTCAGAGTCAAACATTTTAGGGACAGAAACATAAGAAAAATACTTTTGTTTTTGAGTGGAGGAGATCTTTAAAACATATACTACATTTAGAGGTCTATAAAGGAGCTAACAAGTAACCTTAGTGTAGATACTGTACAGGGTTCAATGTTGATGGGG
>JAJHUR010136814.1:6953-19844 GCA_027495735.1 Lutjanus campechanus
AGGTTCTTAAAAGTCTGGAAAATGTTTTAATTTAACTGTTGTGTTTTTAAGGTTAGGAACATGCTTGAATTTAAATCTAGTCATTGAAAAATGCTTTATTTTCAACACAATCTGGTGTTTCATGTACACAGTCGCTCATGTAAACTAATGTGAAAAACTAGATTTTACTCTCAAAAAGCTGCAAAAACCCTGAGAAACTCCTTTACAGACTGATTTACAGTGTTGTGCCCTCGTCTCCAGGAACAGGTGAGGTGGTCGCCATCATGATCCCGGAGCCGAAAGGCCGCGAGGTCGCATCGCTGCTGGAGCGCAACGTGACGGTCACCATGACGATCACCATCGGGACGAGGAACCTGCAGAAGTACGTGAGCAGGACGTCGGTGGTGTTCGTGTCCATCTCCTTCATCGTGCTGATGATCATCTCCCTCGCCTGGCTCGTCTTCTACTACATCCAGAGGTTCAGATACGCCAACGCGCGAGACAGGAACCAGGTACAAACACACACAAACACACACAACTGTTCTGTTGTTGACAAGTTTGTTGTTGTTGTCGTGTTTATTATTTTCGTTGTAGACACGACGAGGTTACAGACACAGTGCTGAGACAAAGACCCTTTTAGACGCAGCAACAATCATCATCATCCGACTTTCCAACAGATTTGTTCTCATTTTATTCTGGACGCAGCTGCCTGCACCAGCTCCCTGCAGGCCCACATCTCAGCTGTGTCTCATGGACGTAACCGCGCCCTGAACTGGAGAGCTCAACTGCGCCCCCAAGTCGTTTTTTTTTTTTCAACAATACACGTGTAAACACGAGGTCAATGCCCAATCGAAAGGCACCGAATAAAAATATTTATCTACATTTTGCAGCCGGAGCAGAGTGTGCTGCTCTCTGACTTTCTGCTCTGGTCTGTAGCCTGACCCACATCTCCCATCATGCACGGCTGGGCTGAGTCATTTTTAGGGGTGTAGCAACACCAGAAACTCAAGTCTATGATAATATATTTATTGCAAGATTAAAAAACAAACAACTTGAAGAAATGACTTACTCAGTAATAATCTAATGTGTAAAGCATTGTTTGTTCATAATCCATCCGACTCCATTAAACACATGCCTGCACGTGTGTTTGAACTGTGTCTGCACGACTGTAAAACAAAAACAATGCAACAGTCAGTAGCAGCTCCTCTATTAAATAAAAGAAAAATAAGTAATATTTTAGGTGCATATCTTTGACTTGTGAAGGAGAATTTTCTGACTGTGGTGAACGTGATAATCTCTCTATTCATCCCTCCTCTCTGCTGTCTGCAGTCTTTGTTCTGCACAAGCTCACATGCAGGAAGCTCATTAGTAACGTGGTTACCTGTCACGGCTGAGAAATCACCGTCCCCCCGGAGAAATCTACCAGGTTTCTCTCATTCTCTACCCACAATTACAGCAAACGGGGTTTTAATTTACATGACGTTCAAAGATCAAATTGCTGGAGAAAGTCGACTGTAACCTGATTACTGGAGTGCGTGTAAACACGCCGAATGTCCCCAAACAGCTGAAGGGATTAGAAACAGAAAAAGAATGATCATAACAAACAGCTTGTGAAATGAAATAAAAGTGGTTTCATCCAAACCGTTTGCACAAGTCAGAACGAGTCACTGCCGCTGAGGGGGAGTAATGATGACAGCGTTTTCATGTCTGCATGAAAAGTCTTTTTAAGTCTTACAAAGAAGAGATTTTGTAATCATTTATGAGAAGCTGAAGGGAAAAACAACCTCTCAGAGGAGGCAGGTTCAGTTTGTGGGGATCAGATCAACATGTTAATCATCACTAGCTGGAAACAGGTGTTGACATCTGCCACCGCCGTCTCCTCACCTGAGAATAAATCTCCTACAGCTGCAACTATTTTCAATAATCAATTAATCGTTTCGAGTCGTTTTTTAACTTAAAAAAGTCAAAATTCTTTGATTTCAGCTTCTTAAATGTGAATATTTTCTGGTTTCTTTACTCCTCTCTGACAGTAAACTGATTATCATTGAGTTGTGGACAAAAAAAGACATTTGAAGACCAAACAACAACTAATCAAGAAAATAATCGACTGTGAAAATAATCCTTAGCTGCAGCCCTAAAACCTCCTCCTCTCTGTCTCCCTCAGCGTCGTCTTGGCGACGCGGCGAAGAAGGCCATCAGTAAGCTGCAGGTTCGCACCATCAGGAAGGGCGACCAGGAGACGGAGGCCGACTTCGACAACTGTGCCGTCTGCATCGAGGGCTACAAGGCCAACGACGTGGTCCGCATACTGCCCTGCAGGTAATTTAAACCCACACACACACACACAGAAACACCTGCATTTTTACTGAAGAAACAGGAGCAAATACTAATTTTGGAAAAACTATTTTAGTTTCTGTGCTGCAAACACCTGGAATCTTTTACAACGCTCATTAAAACAGAAAAAAACATGATTATAAACTATTTTGTTCTTGAATGCAGCTGTTTTTAAATGTGTTTTATTGTTCTGTATTTTGTTTTGTTTTCTTTTTGTATTTTTCTGTTCAAGCTGTGCTCTTGACATGATTGTAAATGAGGGCACCGGCTGAATGAAAAATGAAAGAACACGACAGGTTTTTTTAGGTGTCGCATTGTTTTGTTCTTCTTTACTTCGCTCTAAAATGGACTTCAGAATAAAATAACTTTAGTAATAATACTGTTATGAAAACAGGACGTTTGTGTAATTGTTGTTACCTCGTTTTTCCTTTGTGATCACAAAAGGACTTTGTGATGAACGAAGCTCTGCTCCTCCCGTGGAGTTCAGCTGAGGACAGGCTGTCCTCTTGTGATCAGAGAAAAATACTTTCTACAATGACTGAATTTGTTTTTCGTATCGAGTTTGGTGAGATTAAAAAAAAAATGTATCCACATTCTTCCTGTTCTTGTGTAACTGCACAAAGTGAAAGCAGCTGTGAACACGATGCAGAAGTTTTCTCGTGTGTCCGTGTGAACGTAGATTAAACGGCACAATAATTGATCCCACTGTGTGTTTTTTTTTTTTCTTCTTTGCAGACATTTATTTCACAAGAGCTGCGTGGATCCGTGGCTGCTGGATCATCGCACGTGTCCCATGTGCAAGATGAACATCCTCAAAGCCCTGGGCATCGCTGTGAGTCTAATAGGAAACTTGGGAGAGGGACGAGGAGGGGCTGTTTTTAACTTCAACACAGCTTCAAGAACAGAGGATTTATTAATAATGGAATAAAATCAAAACATGTAAACATAATTAATGCAGTCTGAATGCTTTAGCAGCAAGATAATACTGAAGAAACATGTCCGCACATGTTCTTGGTGTAATGGCATTTCTTGATAAGCCCAAATCAGAGTATAGCAGCTGCCAAATCCACATGAAAGTCGCCCGGTTTTACTTTTTCGATCAAGGAGTCAGTTTGAGTGAGCCAACAGAAAACTGTGGTTACAGTTAGAGACCTCACAGTGTTAACAAAAGTCAAGAAGAATGTCTGTGTTCGCCCCGTGGTTCAGATCCTCGCCAACACTCAGTGGTTTCTTCTTTAACTCATGCTGCACCCTTCCACAAATTTTAAAGAGAGTTCATCCAAAAAATGAGAATTCAGTCAAAATTATCTACTCAGCCTCATTTAGTTTTTTAGTCCATGAAACACTGCTGGAGTTTCACAGGAAAACGTGTCTTTGACACCATGTTTTTAGCCTGAATCTTCACTGTAGATCCTTAACTTGGAGCCACGTGTGCACGTGTGCACACTACCTGAACTGGATGTGTGTGAACGGCATGTCGGGGCTTTAGGAGACTTGGATTACATCACACGAGCAGTATGGAGGCATTGATGGGATTAAATAAACCCAGCCTTCAGTCGGCATGAGACAGAATAGATAATGACTGAATTTTCATTTTTGAGTGAACGATCCCTTTAATGCAGATGTGAACAGACGAACAAACCAAACCAAAAACAACATGACCTCCTTGGCAGAGTTAATAAAAAGGAAAGTTTTGGATAAAGCTACATCTAATGTTAAAGATCGTAGTATTTTATCACGGAGCTGCGACTGATTAATAACTTGAACAGGAAACAAAGTTTCAACCTGGTTGTAATAAACTGAAATTAACTTTTGGTTTTGACAGTTTTCATAAAGCCTCCCAAACTCTCAGCTGATACTGCTTCCAGCAATCGGTGATCGGCTCCAAAATTCCTGATTAGAGCACCCTTATCAAATTATCACAACCTGCCAAACTATTTTACTTTTCAAATTCAATAAAAAGGTCAAATCTTTAGTCTTGTTCACTTGGATCATTTTTTGTTGGATTTAACTGATTATGTTACAGCCTCCAACTCCTAAAACGTTGCGGCGCTGTGTAAAACATAAATAAAAACAGAATGCAATGATTTGCAAACAATCTGCATTTACCAACAGTGGTTTTATGAAGTGTTCCTGAGCCCATGTAGTAACATCCTTTATATGATCATATGTTTCACAAAGTGGTGAACCGGGTTTGTTTTCAGTCTTTTGTTGCCTCTGTTCCAACATTTTGGGAACATGTTGCAGGCATCAAATTCAGAATGAAACTTTTTTTTTACAAAAAACACTGAAGGTGATGAGGTAAAACATTAAATATATTCGCTTTGTACTGTTTTCAATTGAATATATGTCAAAAAGGATTAAGGGATTATCACAGTATCTGTTTTATTTATGTTTTGTACAGCCTCTCACCTTTTTTTGGATCAGGGTTGTAAGTTCTTGAACAGCTGATTGGCTAAACACTGACATTTTTGTCCAAAAATGTAAATAATTAAAGAAAAAAGAGGTTTAGATCATGTTACACAGCTCTAATGACGTTTGTTTCCTGACCCTGTTGTGTCGTCTCTCTGTTCACAGCTGAACGCAGACTGCCTGGACGACCTGCCTCTGGACTACGACCTGGCCCTGGGCGGCGTGGGCGGGGTTGGTGTGGGAGGGGTGGGCGGGGTCGGCGCTCTGGCCCTGGAGGCCGTGGTGTCCGGGGCGTCCAGCGACGGCACGCTGAGCGAGGGCGGCTCCTCGGTGGTGCTGGACCCCGGCGTGCGACGGGTGGGGCTCCCACAGGACTACCAGGACCCCGACACCCTGAGAGACAGCCCTGTGACGGCCACCACCGACACACACACAGGTAACACACACTGTATGTTCACTGAGTGCTTGTTATTCAGTGACCAGATGAGTGGTGCTATACTGCCACCCAGTGGTGTTTCTGCTACATAACACTTGATCATGATGTTGCAGTTAAAGTCACTTTGAGAAAACATTTTTTTCCCTCTTATGATCTGACTTCTTCCTGCAAGATTTTCTGTGAACTGAAGGAAGAATCTAAAGAATTTAAATCCCTGAATGGTCTGGCTCCAGCTTCTCTCTCAGACATGCATTTTAGATAATTATGTACCTCAAAGGTCCCTCAGGTCCTTCGCAGCTGGCCTCCGAGTCGTACCAAGAATTTCGACAGAAATGCACAGGGAGTCAACTTTCAGCCACCGTGGCTGTTGTCTCAGGAACAGTCCACGTGTAGATCAGAAGGACTGATTCTTAAAAGAAACTTTAAGACTTTAAGACATCTTTTTATTTAAGGCTTGTCTTAGTTTTAACTCTGAAACATGGGTGATGATAAAAAGTATAAAAACGATGATCTATTTTGTTGACTTTTATTTACTTTCATTGTTTTAATTGTTAAGTGGGGCTGCACAGATGATCGAAGTTTTATCGAAATCGCAACATGGCTTTATGCAATATTCAAATCACAAAAGGTGCAGCAGGGAAGACTGTTTGATTTAATGTGAGGTTCTGAAATCAGTAACTTCTTGATTTCAAATTAAGCCCAAAGTGACTGAAGTCTTGTTTGTCTAACTCTAAGTCTTCCTTTTCCTCTTTCAGGTGAGCTACAGCCGATGGCGAGCAGCGCCTCGGTGGCATCCTTGGTCATCACCGTGGAAACGGGTCTCTCAGACGAGGAGGGGTCCATGGAGCAGTCTCAGCTGGGGGACAAGTCTTGAGAGGAGCCTAACAGAACCAAACCAGAACATCCCCCCCCCCAGGCCAAAACAGACTCCAATCAGGTTCAGACTTCAGTGGACCTGAAGCTTCCGGATCTGGACCGAACCTTACCGCACTCATGACCCACGACCTGGTTCTGGTTCTGACCGGTTCCAAGTGGAAACCCAGAACCAGCACCAGTGTTTTTCTCTTTGGATCTGCGTCACACACACACAAAAAAACTTTGATAAACCAAACCAACTCGTCTGGACCCGAGGTGGACTCGAGCCGTGCTAGAAGCAGGGTCACAACTTTGTTTTGTTTGAATAAACGTGGGTGTGTCTTGGTTCTAATCTGGACCTAGTTTGGCTACGTTTTCAGTCTCGTCTTCGACCGGTTGGACCCAGAACCAGACCTATCCAGCGTGTTCACCTTGGTCTTTAACCCCCCGGCTCTCCTCTATGTTTTTCCAAGGTTAAACTGGTACATAACTCAGTCTACCCATCTGTTGTCGCTTTGTGCAGATGTCTCGATCGACCCACGTTTGCCTCAGTTCACGCTGTTACTAGAAACTTCTTTCTTGGTCCGACCCGTCTGTCATTAAACTCCACAGCGACAGGAAGAAGTTCAAATCCGGTCCTTCATTTCAGATATCGTGGAACTCGCCTGGACGTTCGCTTCCCGACTTAATGGACTTTTGGAAGAGCAGAAGGGATTCAAACGAGCCACAATTATATTTGAGGATAATCTCAAACTCACCTTGGTAGGTAGGTACTCATGTGAAACAGGGTAGAACTGGAAAAAGTCGGCTGCCAAAAGAAGATCCACTCTCAGAGGGACAATAATCTCCTTCATCAGCAAAACTGGAGGATCTTAATGAATGAATGCTCCGTGCAGCAGGTTATTTGTTTTTAAAGCGTCCGTGAGCAGGAATCTAGATTTATTTCTACCTGTTCTACTTCAGTGAGGAGTGTTCTTGTCGCGGGACCTTTGTGAAATATTCTGCTACCTGGTTTTCCGGGTAGGGAGGCACAACAACTGGACTAAAACTCGACGGGACTCGTTCAGTAACAGGGCTGCTCTCATTTTGTCCTGGTCTGGATTCTTGGAAGTTTTAATCTTCTGGTTAATTTAGCTCATTTTTTGATTTGCCTGCAAATGTGCCAGGTGCTGTTTCTTGATGTGTGCGTGACGTCTGCGGTGACTGACTTTCTTTTTCTTTTTTTTCTTTTTTTTGGAAAGGAAGACTTTTATTTTGAAAGGACACACCAGCCACTCTGGGCAGAGGATTCGGTTTGTTTATTTTTCTAGTGTTTTTGCTAAAACGGTGGCAGCATTACAGCTACGGTTTGACTCCAGTATTGAATAGCAACTACACACAGTATTTTATTTTCTCCTCTTTTTTGCCTGTCTGTATAATTCTAGGCTCCTTTATCTTTATGATACTCCGACAGTATTTGGTTTGGATGCTTTCTGTCCTCGGCTGTGGTTTTAAACAGGGTTCCTATGTGCATCTGGAAAACTGACAGAGAAATGCTCTCGACTGTTTTTAGGACTGTACAGAATATTATAATGTAAGAGTATCACTACAACAAACACTACAGACTTGGAAGTATGAAACAAATCTTGCAGTTTGGGTTCAGAGAAAATGGTTAGGAGAGTCACGCCATCATGACGGAGGAGAGTTTTCAGCTGCACCGCCACCTATTCTCCTCTTTTAAATGGTTTCTCTATTTCTACAGTTAAATCCATCCATAACACCGGGCAGACACTGCATGCTTTTTATCGATCCAGTATGTCTGATTCTCTGCGCGGCCAGAACCTGCTGGAACAGTTAAAGACAGAGAGCTCACTAGAGTCGTCACGATACCAGAATTTTAAGCTCCAATACAGTACTAGTTTCGATAACATGTCAAAGAAAAGTCAGGTTTTGGTGCAAGTCAAATTTCAGGCAGGGCAGTGAGAACTGAGCTGAACTGAGGCCTTGAATGAGCACTTAGATATTTTGTTTTCTAGCTTCAGTACCTTTGAGACTATCGAATTTATAATTAAATGAGATTGCATCATATTAAAGACGTGGTATCAAAAAGTATTGTTGTTTTTGCCCCTTGCGTTAAATGCTCTAATTGAAAATGGGCATAACAACAGGTGGCTGCAGATGCACCTCATGTTGACAAAAAGGGACAAAGGCATCCTTACTTTGTGTAATTCTGCAAAGAATGGAAAGTTAGAAAGTAAAAGAAAAACTGATATTTTGACCATTTACAAACTGAGAGCAGTGCAAAAGAGCAAACATCAATTCTCCCAATTTTGTTTGTTTCCATCCATTATAATTCTCCAGTTGGTGCCATTAAACCTTTGCAGAAGAAGAAGATGACGCAACAAGACATAATTATTTGAGCGCCAGTCCAGAAAACTGACATTTTTAATAAGACATTTCTGTTTGTTTTGTCACATTGTGGTTTTATCAACATGCCAGATTTTTAGCAACTTCTCAGCCAAGAGTAAAAATCTTTTGAGATTTTTTAAAAAGTTTTTGCTTTTTCTCTTGTGTTTTATGCTCAAATTTAGAATGACCATAAAAACGGGTGGATGGAAACAGGTGGAAACTCACCTTGACTCTGTTTTTGCAAAGTTTCACACACTTCACCTCCAACTTATCTTCAAAATCAACGCTGACTTCCTCGACTTCTGTTTTGCTAACAGTCAGCAGTTTACAGGCCTGAGAAGCAGCACCTTTTATATGTTTTCTTAAGGGTATCCTCAAAAAGGACGAGGTTTGGAAGGAAAACGGAGAGCTGTGTTAGAAGTTAGTAAACCCCCAACTTTATAGAAACAAGGCTGAATTCAGAAAATAACACTAATCATGAATAAACACGCAACTTACTTTCAGTAAAAGAAATTGATGCTCAAGTTTGTTCGCTCTTGTATGTTAGGAAGTGGTGTGTTTGTCTTTTTATCACTGCAGCCTTTGTCAAGAAGTTTTAGCCACAATGTTTAAAATATGATTCCTGTAACATTAAAACAAACTTGGTTAAGTTTGTATTAAATTGTTTGACGGCAGCCATGTTGGGAAATTAGACCGTGGAGCTGCTCAGACTGTGAGACTGTGACATAATCAAGTCGTGATGCCTGCAGTGTCTGCCTGGTTTTAAGAGGGTGGAAAGACTTTCCTCATCAGTCTTCCACCGTGGCGTCTCTCCTGAGTCGTAATGTTCTTTAAGCATTAAAATGCCATGTAGGAACCCTGTCTGTAGTGTTGCCTTGTTCTGTTTTACTGTCCGTCCATCTGTCCGTCTGCCTGACCACACGTGTCCGTTACCATGGCCCCACGCTGCCTTTTTTAAAAAACACATTTACCTTTAACCCTGACAATCAAGGATCGGATATTTCACTTGCGAGTCGGGGATCTTTTCTCTGAACTTTAGCAAACGTTGTTCAAACCCGCATGTCTGTGCACCACAAAGGGTTTTTAGCTGCCATCACCATTTCCAGCAACGCCACCAAAACAAGCTGTGAAAGATGCAAAACAGGTACCGAGTTAAGTCGTAGAGAAACATCAAGAGCCGTAGACGGACGGAGTTTAGCCAAGCATCCTTCCCCGCTTTAGTGAGTGTAGTTCAGCTCAAAGCCGAGCATGTAAATATAAAAATAAAATGTGTATTCCACAAATTCACTACGCCACGTGGCATCGCTGACGGTTTGCCAAACTGGTGTGCAGACTGCGTAGGGCCGCGGTCGCGTCACGGCGTCGCCGGCGCCGCGAAGCTTCCTGAAACTTAAGAGAGATAAAGATTGTCGTCTATTTTGATACCAGAGGAGACGTTTATTTTTGTAATGAAGACACCCAGCAGCAAAGACTGATTTCCCCCTCCCCCTCATGACCTGGTGATTCTCAATGTGATTGAGTATTGATCGGGCAGATTTAAGTGTTGATTATTTGTGTAATTGTACATAACATTACAGAACGCAAAGGACCTTGATGATAAGAATCTAAACTAATGAAAGTTTGTCCATAAACGTTCAGTATTTGATTGTTGATGTAGCCTGATGGAACCTGAGAGAACCGAGGCCGAGTGTCGGCTGGAGAACCAACACCGTTCTGTTTATTTACCACCTGACTTTTTCTACAAATGTCTGTTTGAAAACCTTTTTTTCCACCAGTCTGCATGAAAAATAAGACCTGTTTGACTTCTGAAGACAGTAAATTTAAGTCAAGACCTTTTCACAGACTTGCATGAACATACCGTTGTTTTCAAATGAGGGATGTCATGATACCAGAAATTTAGTAGTTGATGCCAAAACTTGTGAAGTTACACAATTTTTGACACTAAAGTAAAAAACAACAATAAATCTTCTGATGGCAGAATCAGGACGGTTATGTTACGTTAGCCTTTTGTTTTAGTTATCTCAAATGTTGTGGAGGACATTTGGCTTCACGGTAACGCCCGCTGTCTCAAACTAAAATAATGGAAACACTTTGGTTCTTAATTTAACATCAACAAAGTCACTCATCTCACATTAAGTTGGAAGTGTTTCCTCCTTTCGCCTGAAAAGTTCGATGGCACCTTTTGCAAACTGATTTTTAGGAATTCATCATAAATCCTGGACTCTTCCTGTTTTTCTTTTCGACAAATCGCTGCAGCTTCACTTGTTGCCATCTTCACTGTTCACCAGCACAGAGGAACAACTTTTCAGTTTGTTGCAGCCTAAAACACCTGATTTCACAGCAGCTTTTCTAAACAAAGAAAAGAAAAGAAAAGCGATGCATGTTGTAATCTTTTTAGGTGTTTTTCTTTGCAGTGAAATTCTGGGAGCAGGTGAAAATGTGACCGACATCTTTGCATTAAAAGTCAAGAGAAATCTGGGAAGCTTTGTTTTTAGCACGAAGCTTCATCAATATAAAAACAGAAGAGTTTTGTGTGTTGCGTCCTGTCAGCTTGGAGTACAGCTGCAACGATTGATCGATTATTATAAATGCAAATATGTTTTGGTTTCTTTACTCCTCTCTGTCAGAAAGCCAAATACTCGCAGTACTGTACAAAATAATTACAGTCACGTTTACAGACTTTTGGCATCGACTTGGTACTGAAGCGTCGGTTTATCTTGACATCCCTAAATGAAAACAATCTGCAGGACCTGCAAAGTAAATCTGACGACTAGTCCGCAAAATGAAGACAAACCTCCAGGGGACATGATGGACTGTGAAGTTACCATTCAGTTTTATCTATTTACTTTTTTAAATGAAGCTTTTGGTTTCGTGGTGAAGAGTAAAAATCAGTACTCGGTGTTGGTGTTTCCAGTCCGACCGATGACTTCATCTTCTCTCAGACTCTCAGAAACCAGAAAGACTTAAAGCATTTTTTTTTTTTTTAAGTTGCTTCCTAATCTTTTCTTTTCTTCTCACAGTTTGAATATCAGGGCTGAGGACCAGTTCACCCCCAGTTCAGTCACTTACCAAGTATATAACAGACACTAGTTAATTTAAAACACCTGTAAAAAAGGTGGCGAGTGTATTTGCTGTAATATATGAATGATGATCATGGATTTGTATGCCTTGTCTTGGCCAATTTTCAGTGAATAATGTTTTAATTAAAGTCACATCCTTTGTGTTATAAGCTTTATTTTCAAGGGATTTAATTGAGCATCATGTTGTTTTCACATTTGCACTGTTTCGTTCTTCTGCTTTTTCATGACTGGACTGAACTCAACCCTCCTCTGAATCCATTTCTCTTGTTCTCCTCGAACAAGAAGAGACTGAGGCTGCTGTGGCACGTTGGTCCCCCGTCATCATCGGCATCAAACCTCAAATACTCTTTTGTTACTAACTTAAATGTGTCTGTTGCAACAAGCTGGCTTTGAATGTCTCGTCAGATTGGTCATTTTTGTTCGTACTTTTTGATCAGATAGCTCCCGATTTAAACCGTTAAATAAGTTTTGCCAGTTTTTGGTTGAGATGTTCCAATTAGGGCCGGGGATCGAATCAGAGTTCCAGACTCGTTTCATGATTCGGTTAGCGATGTTTCAGTTACAATACCAACTTTGTTTGGACGTGAAAGAGATTCTCAGAGAATTGATGCTGTAAATTGTACAAGAACTAACCTTGAACCTTGTGTATCATTAAAAATATTGTTTTCATGACGAATTGACCCCAAAGCAGTTACACGTATCGGGTGATACTGATCCGATATCCTTAATTTAATTACGCTCCTCATGCCTCAACCTGGTCCCGCACCACGGGAGTTTTAAAATCCGAAACAGATTTCACAGATTTACACGCGTCGGGAGAAACTATACAGATGTTCTTCTCTCTAATCTCAAACACCCACACGCTACAAGATGTTATGAAGATTATCGCACCAGAGGAGAGAGCGCGGGAAATGTGATCTAGCGTGATCTCGTGGTGAAGCAGATGTAAATCACGGAGACGGATGTAGATGTAATGAGATAAAAACAAAAGTTAAACGAGTCTGGATGAGAAAATGTTTGGGGAGAGGTGGTTAACACGGGCTGTGAGATTTTAAAAGTTTCAATCTGTCTGCAGTAGTGTGTAAGCTAACGTTAGCCACAGGGGCTAAAGTTTACTGTTGCTTGGCAACACCTCTTTCACTTCTGTGCCAACGTATTTCTCTCTCCCTCTCTCTCACTGCTGCATGTCAGCTTTTTGTTTTCTTCTACCTGGTTTCAGGTGAAGCTGCAGCTCCATCAGCACTCACTCATGCTGCACCATGATTATTTTTTATTCCAGTTAACTCTCCCCAAACACGTTTTCTGGCCGCAGAAAGAAAAAAAAGCTCTAAATAATTTTGGAGTGTGAGCGTCGAGGCAGTTTGACGCTGGCCACCGGTTTTAGGACGGGCTGAATCTGACAGGAAA
>JAJHUR010136815.1:0-22413 GCA_027495735.1 Lutjanus campechanus
TATTTTTATATTAAGGTTATTGGTCCCTGTTTACAGGGTGGTGCCCCGATTCATTAATTTTATTAACTTTAACAAGTTAAACTTTCATTATTACAATAATTAATAATTATATTAATAATTATTAATTATTCGCTAATAACCTTGTATGCTCCTCTGGTCACAACATAGGCAAGAAATTAGCAATGCAGTAACAGAACCTTTTTCCATCTTTGATCAACACTGCCTAGTTTGACAGGTCGATCTGAGTTTCAGGAGTGTGTGTTGGAAACCAGAGCCAAAATGTCATCCACCTGCTCACAATATATCTCATATTACAGTTAAACAGTAGACTAAAATTTTAAGCAAAATATAGGCCAGAACATAATCTTGACTGATATTTGAGCAGCACTGCCCAGTTTCACAGTTTAATCTGAGTTTCGTGAGTCTGTTGAAAACCAGAGCCAAAATCACAGCTCTCTGGTTATAGTATTTCCTGTATTCGAGATAAATATTGCACTAAAATATGCTTCTGAAAACATTTTAGGCAAGAAAATGGCAATGCAGTAACACATTACTTATACATATTTCTACAGCACTGCCCATTTTGATAGTTTGATCTGAGTTTTGTGTGTAGTGTGTGGATAGTTTACACTTATTTCCACAATTTTATGAGGAAATGAAGGGTGTATTTATTTTGGTCCGAGATGATGGTGATCTACTGCAACCTTCAAAAGGAGGAAAATATCATACACAGCACCTTTAAATATACAGTGTCAGTGCAGATGTGTATAGGGAGGCTCTGAAACCACAAAGATTACAGTACAATATCTGAGTGTACCAGTGCTTTCAGTGTGATTCCTATGGGCCCCAAACTTGCCCCCATCGTTCAACCAAGTAATGAGTCATACATCATTTGCAGTGTATGCTATCACTTTGAAAATGACCACATGGACATGGCTGGTGAGAGCCTATCTAAGGCATCAGCAGCTGACTGACTACCTTGCCTCAGGACAGTGGTAGTTGGACATTTAAGTCACCTTGCTGAAATTTGATGTGGGTTTTATAAGAGAGGATACAAAGAGTGAAAAGTGTATTTACACAATTGCAATTGTAACTTTCCTTTCACTTTAAAAGAGAATATGTGCCTGTCCTCTTGAGATTGTGCTTGTGCCAAAGTTCACGCAGAGCTCATTTTGGTACAGCTGATATTACCACTGTGGGACTTAAGAAGTTTCTAATGTCATAAAGTTTCTACTTGTAATTGTAGTAAGTTTCAGTTGACCTTGAATTTACAACTCAGAGCTTAAAAGTTTGACATCTTTTGTTATACTCGCTCAATGTAATCTCATTTTTAAATCTGCTGAATGTCAAGATCCATTCAGAGTATGCTGGACAAAAGCTGTTTACTTTGCCGTACAGTTTTCTACACAAAGTGTCAATATTTCATCAAAGACAAATTAATGTTGTTACTACATCTGTTGCTTTTGGCTTTTGGCTTGACAACAACAAAAAAAAAAGTTCCATTTCAGCTTCTGTGTGCTGTAATGAGTGTGAGAGGGTCTTTTTAAAGATACCATCTCTGCCAAGGGGTGCTGACATGCTGGAAATAGAAATTGTTACTGTAAGGGCACATTAATATGGACACTTGAATTACTATGTCGGTGTGTGGCTCCAACAATTACTGGCAAATTAGCATAAGAACAGAAATAGCTCAAATGTGCCCTGCTGGGTCCAGAGTTAAGAATAGTTTGGGCCCAAACCTCAGTTTATACTCATGAGAAGGGGGAAAGCCACACATTTCCTTCTAATGAAAAAGAAAATCATTGCAATGCTACAATGAATTTTAAAGTTAAAACCGTCCCCCCTCCTCCACTTCCCAGTAACCAAAATAGATTTTTATATTCTAATGGCTCATCAAGATGAAGTATGTTAATAGCAGTGCATGGTATCACATTTTCTCCACCATGCATATCATTACCATTCATTTGGTACAGTTATTTAAACAGTAAAGGACTACAAACACAAGTCTTGTCTATAAGACTGTAATTAAAGAGGGGCTCATGAAGTGTGCAGTGCAAAAAGAAAACCCTGAGGACGCAATGTTAGATCACAGTGATTAAGCACTGAGTGCCATATGTCCAGAGCCTCCTGACCTATCATCAAGTTTATTAACACTGTCCTCTAACTGCACTAGAGGTCATAAACTCAGCAAGTTACCCAGTGACTACTGCGTAGCTACTCTGCTGCATTATTTGTGGATTTGCCAGAAGCCTTTGATTCTGTAGACCATGAATTATTGCTAAGTAGATTAAGTGGTATTGGGATAAGGGCACAGGTATAAAACATTCAGAAATTATCTTACAGAGCCCACACAGTGTGTTTTTACAGATGGCCTTAAATCATTTTTTTTTTTTTTTTTAGAGATTTCCAACAATGTCCTCCAAGGTTGGAATTTAGAACCCATTTTATTTTCAGTATTTACAGATAACATTGGGAAGGACCTGTAAACTGCTTAAGTGCACCTTTACATGGATGACACAGTGGCCCCGTTCTCTGAGACAAGCCAGCCTCAAGTCTCACTACATGGGCTGAAGTTAGTACTATGAAAACAAAATTCATAGCTTTTTTAGAGGCCGCACCTAATCCCCAGCTAACAATAATATTTTCACTTTAAATGGAGACTCAGTTGAAAAAGTCATGTAACGGACTATGGTGATGTTTTGTTTTTGTTTTTTTTACATGCATGATGCCTCTTGTACACTTTACCTTTCAGATTTTGAGTAGTACAGCAGTCAGTTCATAACCAACTCTGGTTCCTGCACTCATCATTGTATTCTTTATAATTTGGCAGACTGGCCATCATTAAATCTACGCAGACAACTTCATTTGTATATTTTTGTGCACAGGGCCATGCTCGGTAAACTCCCCACACACTTATGTAATCTCCTAACACAGACCTAAAGCAGTCTCCAGCTTTGTTCCACCAGGTGGCTTTCTTACCTGTTTCCTAGGGTTTATACTGATCTGGGGAAGAAAGCCTTGTCCTGTTTTGCTCCACTCATTTTACTTTAATTCACTTTAGTTTCTGTTCTAATGTGTCCCTAATTACCCTCAAACAAACAGTACAGCATTACAGTACATTTCTGTTGTAATGTGTATGGAATTACCCTCTAAGAAAGTCTGGAAAGGGTCTAATAAAGGGTCTAACACTGTCTAATTAGAAAATATTCTTTCTAGTTTTTGTCTCATTTGATTCAAAGTACCCCTTGTTATGTCTTATTTGAGTACCATTAGATGTATGGTGTCTTATTAGGGTATAGCTGTGTTTTTTATTTACTGGCTAATAAAGAACTTTTTGTTTCTAGTTTCTGTCTAATTCACAATACAAAGTACAGCTTGTTACTTCTTATTATGTACTGTAAAATGAAGTGCGACCCAGTAATATTGCACAGCAATAATAATAACAATGCATTTTAGAAAGAGACGCCTGCAAGTGTAAACCCTTTTATCTGAGCTTGTAAGCCAAACTGTAGATGGAACCATTGATAGATGTGTATAAGAGTGCCTGGAGAAACAATAGGCTTTCCAATAACCTGTGTGCCTCAAGTCAGGGGGTGTTAGAATTGATGAGGAAGAAAAGGGGATCTCTCGCTGAAGGGGTTACTGAAGACCAATGTGGTCACTGTGGGCAATCAGCTCATGATGGCAGAGAGTGATGAGATGTATAGGAGTGGGCAGTCTATTAACAAGCCATAGAAATTCATTTTCATACAGTCAGACAGGGAACCACAGAGGCTAAGGAGACTGAGGACCTGCATGCCCAGAGCCCTCAGGGGGGAGATGAGCCGAATGAGTCAGAAAGAGAGAGAAAACATTGGCTGACAGCACAAAGAGACGACTGTTTGGAGAGGCAGGAGGAAAGGGCAAGAGTGGGGTGGAGGAAAGGGAGAAATGAAGAGATAAAACGAATGGAGGAAACAAAAAAAAAAGGTAGAGTAGAAAACGAGACTGCTGTAGGAGAACGAGAAATTGCTTTAACTAATTTTACATTTTCACACATTCATCATTTTGGAGCTGCTATTAAAGCCAGGATAGTTACCCTGTGCACAAACAACCACAATCACAATTTTATATGCGGGGGAAAGAATTCCTTGCAATTATCACCAAACTTCCATTATTACATATGGGAATACATTTGTGCTCATTTGTGTCTTGCTTCCTTGTAGTTTGCTGTGAATACATTTTCTCATCTTTGTATAAATTCATTTATTTTAATGTTGCTTACATCCTGTTTCTCTCAAAGTGGCGTTGCTTCAAAACTGGTGAAATCTGAATTCAGACCGGACAGAACAAAACCTGATATAAAAGACTGAAACCCCTGCACTGCACCTCCAGAGATGCCTTAATTCGTGGCTGTTTACTGTCTGTTTACATGAAATAGCTCAAGGGCTTTCTCTCTAGTTTGCCTGTGGTAAATGAGTTGCCATCTGCTTTGGAGTCTCTATATCTTTCAAGTGCACAAACAACCCCCCCTGCACACGCACTCATACAATCAATAGTTGAGCTACCAACATTATTAACCCTTGGGAAGACCCTCCTAGAATTTGGCTCCAGATCCCAGTGCACTACATTGCACTGGGAACAATCTAGTCTTCCATACCAGGAGGGAAAGTCAATGTAATAGCTCCCTTATGACTCCCCCATGTCCCTTATAAGAATTCAAGGAGGTTGCTTTCCCCCTCTTTTTCTTTGCTTAATGTGAATCTCCCCAGAGCTATCCCATCGAGTCCTGCAATGATAGCCGGAAAAGGTTTACAAGCACTTTGCAAGAGAGGAGCTGTTTTATAGTTTGTGGATGCTGTTTTTTTTTTGGCCATTGATTTTACCTCTTGGATTACTCCCCATGGAAGATGATGTTATAAATCCAAGTATGCTTTAATAATGTACACCTCAAGGTGTCCCTGCAGTGTAAACCCAAAGAAGTGGAGGACTGAGAGCGGTGCATTGCCACAATTCACTGTTGTCACCGGCACTTTAAATTCAGGTCTGTTGACTGTTACTGTGGGAAGGATGTATTTTTTCTCTTTTACTTTATATTCTGCAATTCAGATGTTTTATTCAACATAGTTTTATTCACATTATCTGAGAGGGGCCAGCATGTATGTGAAAAGGGCAATTCATCCTGATGTGTAAAAATTCGCCCACATACCCATGGGTATGCTAAGGGTTGAATATCGATAGGATGGCAAGTATAAAGGGAACGTAAGCACTGTTAATAATTCATGTAGGCGCACTCCATTAACTATGCCACAGTATAGGCCTAAGGGCCATTTTAGAGTGGGATGAAGGAGAGAGGTTAGCTCACTCCCCCATGAGCTAAGTGCTGTGATCCCATGAATCTCTTGGGTTAAAACATACCTGTAATTATGAAAATGGAAAAAAAATCTGGTGTTTAGGCAATAATGGTGTGTTTGTATTGCAGGAAAAATATGTGTTGCTTTGTTCGATGTGTTTTTAAAGCTACAACAAGGAGTTTTCAACTGGTTATGAAACAGTCTCAATTTAATACTGATGCTTCTCCATGACCTACATAAGCAAATAAGACCAACAAGAAGACCGTCTGTTTCAAAGGAGTTCTAAGGAGTTGTTCTTAATGTTTGCCACCTCGTCAGATTCTCTGTGAAATCAGATTAAACATGCCTGTTTTTACATTTTCCCAGGCAGAGTTAAAGTGAGAAAAGGAGAAAGAAGAATATTTTAATTTATTTTTGATGTTATAATTTGTGGTTATGGTGGTAGAAGAACTACATATTCTCCAAAAGCCTCCAAAAGCAACACAAGATGAAAATCCCTTGTATCAGTACTTTAAAATGTTATGCTAATTCGAATGACCATCCAGAAACTGTTCTTGTGAAGCGCAACATTAACAATGAAGCCACTGAAAGATTTTCAAACCTGATGAATACATTTCCTCCATCCACGATTGGTTTGGTTGATGACCTTGTTGATGATTTTAATAATAAGTTAACATTAGTACTTGATACAGTTGCTCCTGCAAAAACAAAGAAAAGGCATGCAATACGGAAATTGCCATGGAAAACAGCTGCAATTTGTCAGCTGAAGAGAAACTGTTGTAAAGCCGAGAGGTGATGGAGGAAAACCAAACTACATGTTGATTTCGACATCCTTAAACACCACATTTTAACTTACAACAATGCAGTCAGGAAAGAAAGACAAACCCATTTTTCTAAGATAATTTCAGATAATCAAAAATAACCCAAAAGTGCTTTTTTCCCACAATTGACAGTCTTTTAAATCCTTCTTCTGCTCTTAGCCTTCAAAACAGCCCCTTAACTCCTAATTGTGAAGATTTTGCCTCATTTTTTAAAGAAAAAATAGTTTCAATTAGAGCTGCTATTAGGAATGCAGATAATCAAAGTCCTTGGGATTTTCCTGTTCAGGGTCCTCCATCCATGATGTCATCCTTTGTGATGATGTCAGAGGATGCTGTCAGTGAGGTAATTAGCGGGATGAAGTCCTCCACTTGTGTGTTGGACCCCATCCAAACCAAGCTATTTAAATCCTGCTCCCACAGTCTTTCCCAAAAAACAACATGTATAATAAATGCCTCTCTTAATTCAGGCATCTTCCCAACTGCTTTTAAGACCTCAATGGTGAAACTCCTCCTCAAGAAACCCAATATTCAGAGCTGAACAATTACAGACCAATTTCTAATCTACCTTTCCTAGGCAGACTTTTAGAGAAAATTGTTTTTAATCAACTACTTGTTCATTTAACCAACAACGGCATTTTAGAAAAGCTCCAATCTGGTTATCGGGCAAACCACAGCACAGAGACAGCACTACTCAAAGTTGTAAATTACTTAAGAATTATTGTTGATGCAAACAATGTGGCTGTCCTTTTACTTTTAGACCTCAGTGCAGCATTTGATACCATTGATCACGGAATTTTAATGAACAGACTAGATAAATGGGTGGGTCTTTCTGACTATGTACTAGCCTGGTTCTGGTCTTATTTAACAGGTAGACAGTTTTTTGTCAGTTTGGGTGATCATGTGTCACAAACTTATTGTATGGATTATGGTGTTCCTCAGGGAAGCATTCTGGGACCAATTTTATTTTCATTATATATGCTTCCACTCGGTAACATCATCAATCACCACTGTGTTACTATTTTTATGCGGATGACACACAACTGTACATTTCTGTCTCACCAAATGATCCCAGTGCACTACACACACTCATCGCTTGTCTCACTGACATTAATGTTTGGATGAGCAAGAACTTTTTAAAGCTGAATGAGGACAAAACTGAGATTCTTTTAATTGGACCAAATGCTGAAAGAGAGAAACTGCATTCAATGCTTGGTGGTCTTAACAGACAGATTAAAAGCAGCATCACAAATTTGGGAGTGATTTTAGATTCTGATTTAAACTTTAATTCTCATTTTAACAGGATAATTAAAACTTCATTTTTTCATCTTGTGTTCCATAAACGTACTGGTGAGAGTGCCTTCTGTTTTTATGCCCCTAAACTGTGGAACTCTTTGCCTTTGGACATTAGATCGGCAAGCTCTGTCGGTATTTTTAAGAGAAAAGTAAAGACCTATCCTTTTAATCTGGCTTTTGATTGTTAATCTATGTTATAATCTTGGTCTTCTAACCTCAATCATGAGTTTTTTTATATTATTTCTTATCTTGGTGTTCCTTTTACTTAAATCTTAACAATTTCAATTTTATTGTTGTAATTTTATTCTTTTTTTCTTTTTTTCTTTTTTATTATTATTTTTTGTTGTTGTTGTTTGTTTTTATTTATTTAGATTTTTTGTCATTGTTTGTTTGTTTGTTTCTGTTGTTTTAATGTTGATATGTGGAGCACTTTGGACTGCATGTTTGTATGAAAGGTGCTATATAAATAAAGCTGAGTTGAGTTGAGTATAATATAATTAAAAAATGTTTTATTTTATTTATTTATTTATTTATTTTACAAAAGTCTTCTTAGTTCAACAAATATTTAAATCTAAGTAGTTCATAGTTTACATTCTATAACAATGGATATAAGTCTTCCTCCCGCCAGTCAAGCATGCATCACCCACACATCACCCATCTCTTTTTATTTAATTTTTATTTTACATTTATTTAACCAGGCATGACAAGTCATTAGGAACAAATTTGTATTTGTGATACTGGTGGACCAGCTACTACAACCTGAGACCTGAGGATAAAATGCTCTATGTTATGATTAGGCATTTTGTGTGTTGACATGTTTTTAATACATGTAATATCTTAATGTAATATTTTTCTAATACATGCCTAATGTTCGTCTTTCACATAAATAGAAGTGTAAAAAAATGGGCTATGTCAAATTATTTCAAGGGTCATACAAGAGATAGGGAGGGATATTTCTTGTAAGGGGGGTCTTTGGCTATGAAAAAAATGAGAACCTCTGCTAAACTATTTTTTTGATCTAAAAAAATTGGATGCAACTGCAAGTCAAGGTGTCCCTCTGATAGATGTTTTACTCAGCTGATTTATCATGTCCAAAAAACAGTTATTTGGTCGTAAATATTGCCTCCTAAAATATTAGATTTTCATCACATCCTTAGCTTTTAAAATGAGAACTTCATTGTTGGTTTCAATTGCCTCTTGAATCATACTTGCTGTTTAATATGCTGTAAGTGTTTCAAATACTGTATATTGAGGTCATGACCTTATTTTATTACTACAAAGAGTGCTGAAGAAAAGGCTTGGGAGATTTAATAATAGTGAAAATTGCAATTTTCATTAGGTGGCATCAAATACAGCACAATAACCAATAAAGCACAGCACCATCCATACCTTTCTCATTCTGTTTCCTTTTAAGCCTTCATATTATTTGTCAAAAATCCCAGTTGGCCTAATTGGCTGGGCTGCCCTGTATCCAGCCAGCTTTATTGATTCAAGCCTCCAGCTTCTACTGCACCTAATCATTTAGAAATTCAAATTTTCAAGCAGAAGGCAGCATCTAACATGCTGTGTTTCTGAGCGTGTCTCACAGCAGTGCAGCGATACAGGCACCTAAAGGCACGAACAGCCCTCAGTCAGTGGGAAGTGTTGTCTTAGCTTCAGAACACTACAGGCCCCAGAGTGAATGTCGAGAAAATAGCCAGCAGAGACCTCCGGCTCTCCCAAGCTGGAACTCATTGCCCCCTACACCCTTGGCTGGGTGAGATCTCAAGGAACAAGGCTTGTCTCTGGCCGACCTCGACGAGTACTCTATTTCCAGATCTACTGGCCCAGATGATGGCTTTTTCCACATCAATGGGCACAGTCACAAATATAGCAATCCGAAAGGTGGAAGCAGCAGTAGTGGTAGCGGCGGCAGTTAGGGTAGGTGGAGTGGAGAGGAAAGGAAAGGACAGTAGGAGTAGTGGCAGCAGGAGTACCGCAGAGGAGAAGTGAGTCACCCTCAGCAAGGGCTCTCCATCTGGTCAGTCAGCTGACGTGCAGCCAATTACTTTTCATCTTGTCCTGGTGTAACTATCCATGTCATCGTGCATTGTGCAGTTCGGCAAACATTTTTCTATTAATCTTAAGGGGAAAAGAATAGGGACTATATGTAATGAACGCTTATACCGCAATGATCTTTGTGACCCTGCTGAAACAGAAAACTTTGTGTCACTAAAAATGGGGTCCCTTATACTATCCAGTAGTTCGGTAAAAAAGGGCTTTAAGCATTCATGCAGTGTATCCGAAGGGATGGAACTGCACTCTCAGTGTCATTTTGGTTGAATTGGGGCTGCATTTTCTCTAAAGGCAATCGATTATAGGATAATTTGTGTAGAGTGTTTTTAACTTGTGGCACAAAAATGTTCAGTGAAAAAAATGTGGTTTGACGGTTACCTGCAAAGTTTGCAAAAACAGTGGAGTTGGATCTGAATAAGTAATAAAAACTCTGAGCCACCTTTTCATGACCTATAACTGGAAATGTCATGTACATGGAAAGATGCATATAAAAAGTTAGAAAAAAAGACACCCAATTCAATCAGGCTACATTCAGCTGAAAAAAGAACCCCAAGTTAGAAACAGTGAATACCCTCTGAATATGATGTTCCTGTAGGCGCTAAAGTATAGCCTACTGAAATCACCATACTGAGTTAACTTCAAAACTGTTCAGACAGTTCTTTTTGCATCCATGCAGCTCTACACAACAAATTGATGTAAACAGGATGTAAACATGGCATCGATCTCTATCTTAATGGACGCACGTGCGGAAGTCTCGCGAGATCGACGCCATGTTTACATCCTACCGGCTACATGCTACAGTTGACATTTCTGCTAAAAACATGGCGTAAATGGCATCTTTTGCGGTTAATTTTTAATGTTGCGGCTCGCGGACACTTGGATTACACCACACAAGCAGGATGGAGAAATTTTGTGTTTGTTTTGTGTGCTTTTTTAAACGTTTTATCCGTGGTCACCATTCACTGCCATTGTACTGGATGAGGCTGCTACCCTGTTTCTCCTAAAACTCCAGGATTGTTTGGTGAACTGAAGACCTTCACCCATCATCACATCGGCATAGTGGAGAGTACTGAATGGCTTATTCTCACAAAGTGGAATATCGCTTTAAGGCCTCTGAAATGTCACAATGTAATGATTCCCACAATAAAGCAACTGTGCGAGAGGTGAAAACTAACACTTGCTCATGGTTTTTAAAGGATTTTTTAGCATATAGAATTTGCCTCTGTGTTTAAAAAAGATTGTATACAAATACCTGATATAGTAAATTATTCATTCATAACTTTTTGTATAGTTGTATATTGCATTGTCAGTTACAGTTAGAGTTATAGACAATTTTTCAGTTGGCTTTTTCAAAACTCTTCGCACAGTCACAACTGTGGATCACCTTTCACACAAAATGCATTCAGTGACCACATCTTTTCACTCACACACAACCACTATAAAAGTCTTCTACACAATATTGTAAAAACAGTTAAATTTACATTTACAACACAACACAAACTGTAAATTAGAATTCCACGGCATCTACATCTAATAAGAAACTTTATAAAGATAAGAAATTGCACTCCTGGACATACATCGAGCACCTCATTTCATTCCTTGATGCTCTCTACCTTGACTGCAAAGGCTAACGAACACCTTCAGTGCAGGTGCGTAGGAGAAAATATCCACAGGCAGAGAAGAGAGAACTTGTAATAAACTTTATTAGAAATACAACATTTTGCTCTGTAGACTATCATCAGGTAAATCTGAGGAACAAGAACATTTTAGACAGATCTAGCCAACACCACCTCAGGTGAGGCCAGCCAGGCTCCATGAGCTGTCAGATCAGTCGCACATTCTGTGTATGCATGCATCCACCATCAGAATCACAATAAATAGTAGTAGTATTGTCTGTGACAATAATTTTAGGCTAATGAAACTATTATAATTCCACTGTTTAGGCTACCCTGTCAATATAGGCTACCTCTAAATAAACAGTAGGTTACCATAGTAACAGCAAAGTGCATAGTCAGCAAAGTGCAGCTCTTTTGCCCCTCTTCAGTGTCTTGTAAGCATAAAGTTATTCCTACATTTTCCAACTTTAAAAAATGTGTAGCCTGTACGCCAATTTTCTTTTTTTAAAAAGTTTAATCAACAAGATTGTGCCTCATAGCTTGCGTCTATGGCTTGACTCCTTTTCCTCTAAATTTTGCTGGTGGCTAGTTTTGAGTCTCAGCACAAAAGAAAAGTTTATTTCTTTAAAGGGTTTTTCTTTTTGGCCCTAAATGGCTCTTTTGAGAGTAAAGGTTGCAGACCCCTGACATAGTGAAATATTAAAAATATGAATTGGAAAAGAAAATGTCATAACAGTACACTTTCACAATTGAAACACATAAACAATGATGAATGCAATGTGTAAAGATCATCCAAGAAAGGTGTCAATACCTGGGCAATAACACAAAATTCATCATCAGTATATGCTGATCAACCTAGTGTCAATCAAATAGTATGTCCTGGCTGAGCACATTCAAAACTGAAATTCACTGCATAGCATTAAGTATTAACACATCATTAAGACCTTTGGGAGATAACATCTGTAATGTGAATATCCAAAAAGTTTCACATAGCTTCAGTTATAGATCATAGCCAGCACATTTTATATACCATAAAATCATAAGGAAGATGTCATGTCTTTTAGTGCATAGCAACAAGATAATCATGACCATTTTGTATATTGCACTCTTTTGTTCACTGGGTTGCTGCAATTTCCCCTTCGTTTTACCTAAATACAGTAAACAACACAGACAACGCAACATGTAAATCACATGAGTGGAATAGCAGGCAATCACACTTTTGATAGGGAACAGTTTGTCTGTGTGTGGATGCCTAAAATGTGTAATCTTGGGGGTGTTGTTACATTGTGCACAATTCCCACAGCGGTAATAGGGAGAGGGATGAGAAGTAAGTGAATGGGTTGTGCAGGTTTATTCTTAAGTTCCTATTTCTACTATTATATAACTGAGTGTGGCTGTTTTAATTTTGTTTTACCAAAAAATTAAACATTGTACAATTCTATCTTTAATAAAGTTTATTGCATTTGAGTTTTCATCCTCTTTGATACCATCTAGGTAATTGTGTCAGGTGATGGAAGGGGACGAGTGTGTGAAATGGATAAATGTGGCCACTTTTCCTTCCACTTTGCTCTCATTTCCTCAGCCTCATAGAGGATTTTTTTTCCTCATGGAAGTGGAAAGGTTATGAATACCAGAAATGAAACAAAAATGCTGCAATATGCTTCAGTTTTGTCTACAGTAATATAGTTAATGGGACACTAATTCTGGACAACTTCTTGTCATTTATCAATGCAGTCAAGGTTGTGGAACTTTAAAATGGAATCTAATGATATTCATACAATAAAGGATCTTGAGAAACCTCAAAACAAAGAAAGTTAATCAAACTGTGATGGCCATGAATTAATCCTCCCTTATGAATGCAAAATGCACGCATAATATAGCCACATTCTAGACCACACCATTCATTACCTTGGCACATTTTACTGTGAATGAGCAAAAGCAGAATCTGATTCCTCAAGTCAAGACGTACCAAATTACATCTCAAGCCTCCTTTCCCACCTGCCTCTCAGAATCTGAGAAGAAATGTATTCATGAGAAATCTTTTGTCTTCTTCTACCACATGCTTCATCTTACAAAAAAAGGAAAAAACTCTACAAATGACAAATGTCTGACTCCTTGCTTGATTAATTGTAACCTGTATTCTAAAAGCTATCCACTAATCTTTACCTAAGTGTTCAACTAAGTAAGAAGCTGCTGTGGAGTTCAGGTCAGTCATGGAGTTTTGAAAGCATTTGGTGTTGTTGGGGTGCTCAATTGAGACCGATTAAGAGAACAGTGCCTTTTGGATTGGTTGGCATGTTCAGTAGTTCAGATCTACAGTGGCCGACATGGGCACAACACACTCTAACTTAAGAACACACATGCAGGTGGACAAAACATAAGCAAAGTAAGAAAACATTAATTTGACAACATGTGTGTTGCTGTTTGAAAAAACAGTGCAAATACACAAAACAAGGGTAACACCAAGTGTTTCCAGAGGGCACTAAAACGTGATGATCAGGGCTTGGACACTTGGTGTTGATACAGTTTGTGACTCAAGTTATAGGGTGAGCACGGCATGCACCTCGCAAGAACTTGCATAGCGAAATTTTGGGGAGATTTTTTGACAGATATTAACCTTTACTATCCTATCACCAGTGTTGACAGACGGCCTGTAGTCTGCATGATAATCATGTAGTAATGTAGATAATCATCATGTAGATAATCATTATTAGACTAGAAATATCCAGACAAATGGGATACAGAAGGCATTGTAGTGACGAAGAGGTAACCTCACCTTCATGTTTACACATCAGACACTGTCACATTTTTTAAGGGGCATGAGATTTTTTTTTACTTATGTTGTTCCCCATCCCCACCACTGATTTGGTGAGGATGACCTGGATGTCCAGTTTGCTATGCGTTTGTCTATTTGGTTGTGTTGTGTTTATTTCTGTGTATTTTCTATCCATTCTCATACTGATGCAGAGGGTTCCCTTTAGCAGCTGTGTGAGATGCTGCCAGAAAGCCTCTTTAACATGTGGTTAATGTTGTTAAACCGTCGCAGTTCAGGTAGGTTTAGGTGCAAAAACTACTTGGGTAGGTTTAGGATAAGATCATATTCACATCACTGAAACGACTTGTAAGTCACGCATGTATGTCAGGTCACACGATGCACGTAATGTTATGTACCTTAAAACTTTCAATAACATTTGAGTTTTCACATGGGACATGAACCCTGGTCACCTGGGTGGAAGTCCTGTTTCATCCATTCATCCACCCCATCTACTCCATGCAAACCTCTTCCCCTTTATACTACATTACAAGCCTGGTGCGTCTCATACAGCCACAGATGGGTTTACATTAAAGTCACTTGAAAGGAACATGCATCTTTTTCAGCTGCAGTGGGTTCTGTTCACGTCCATATGAGTCATCAAGAGGCGGTGAAAAAACTTTCATATTTGATGAGTCGGGCATGAGAACAGGCTGATATTTACAGCATGTTTTCTAAATGCTGCACGTGTTCTCCAGTTGATGAAGATGTTTTCTTAATTTGCTTGTGTTTAGTGTGTTTGCATGTGTTTTCTTAAGTTGCAGTCCATTTGTCCTTGTTGGCCACCACAGAAATCACCGCTACCAAAAAAAAAAAAAAAAAAAAGTGCATGGATTGCTTCAACTAAAGAGTAAGCACACTGCTACACTATCCTGGGAAAGCTGTCAGATACCAGATCCAGGAAGAGCAATGTGCCAAGCCTTAAAGCAGACATCAGTGTAATGGTATCAGAGATGATGTGTGTTTTACCGTTTCCCCTTTTTGTGAAATGCAAAAGATATCTACGTGTTATGAACAGAATCTACAGAATCTATTCTATTTTTATTTACAAAAGTCCTTGGAAAGATTCTGAATATTTCCTTCACACCTGGCCAGTGAATAGCAGCATGTTAAAATAGTGTTTAGCAGCAGCAATTGGATTAAATATGGGTGAGTTCATTTCCCTGGCTGAGCCTACACTATGAACTTGATGTGTTAGTCCCTTTGGAGGTGTACCGGGCAGGAAGCTGGAGGAGTTCTTGGGACAAAACTCAGTGAAGGGACTACATCTCCCAGCTGCCCAGAGAGCTGCTGAGATCCACACTCGGGGGATTTTACAAGGGAAAAGATTAACCTGAACCCAAGAAGACGCTACAAAATAATTTGATCTGGTACGCTCACATCTGGGATCATTAATTTCATGGAGTCTTTTCAACTAGTCTTAAAAATCCATCTGACACAGAAGAAACACAGACTGATTATAGTCCGTGCTGTAGTTATTTTGAGTGTAGTAATTAATTTGATAAGGATCAAATTAATTGGCTTGAAATAAAGACAAAATTAAAGACAGGGAAACTGTCAGTAACAATACTGCTCTCATATTTTGACACATCGGTGTGTAGAAACTGTGATTTTGAATGTTCCATCAGAAAGTCAATAGCTACTATATTTATTCAGCATAATGACTTTTACTTAAACACAGTGACAGATGGATTATTACATTGTATAGTAATACTTCTCTGTCTGTCATAAAATTTATGATGCCATGCTCCTCTAACAAATATGAACCGAAATATATTGAGGCAATACGTCAATATTTTTTCATTGCAACAATTAATTTCATACTTTGATGTGAGCGAGCATCTGCCTGACACTACCTGAGCCATAAATAAATCTCTCCAGTAAAAATGAAAACTATTATTATACACTAAATTATTTTATCACAAATGATGTTAGATTATACATAATGTTAGATTTGCTGTATACTATTAGTACAGATTCTTATTGTTTGTGAACATGTTTGTCTGACATTCAGTGATTCTAATGTAATACATTCATATTAGATATTTTAAGATTAGCAGTTGTACAATACGTATGTTTTGGGGGAAATATATTCATTCATTCGTTGTTGCAAAATATGATCACTATTTTTAATTGGATATTCCAACAACATCTGTGTGTGTGAAATATGAAGTAATGTCACACAACAAACACTAGCTAGTTTGGAGAAAAGGTTTGGGTCAAATCATGTTGTTACATAATTTAAACCTACATCTAATGACTAGTTTGGAAGGAAATAGTGGTTCAGTATGTGACTTACAGTGTGACTGGGAAATGTCTCCAATACACACACTCTGAGAATGGACTTTTAAGTGAACCTTGGTCTAGAGCAACCCCAATTCCCCAATTAGGATGATACACAAAATGTAAATAACAACAGATGCAGTGACTTCCAAATCTTGTGCCTTATGCCTATATTCAATTAAATACAGTCCAAAGATAAGATATTTAACATTCAAACTGATAAACTTTATTGTTGTTTATAAATATACACTCACTGAATTCGATGCTTGCAACACTTTCCAAAGAAATAGGGAAAGTGGCATGTTTGGTTAAGTCACCTTTTCTTTTGACAACGCTTAGTCAGTGTTTGGGAATTGATTGTTGAAATTTTGAAAATCCTTCTCGTTCTTGCTGGATTTACGACTTTGGCCCGGGGTCTCTGCTCCCGTGTTTTGCGCTTCATAATGCACCACACATTTTCAACGGGAGACACGTCTGGCTGCAGGCAGGCCAGTCTAGTACCCACACTCTTTTACTACAAAGCCACGCTAATTTAACACATGCAAAATGTGTCTTGGCATTGTCTTGCCGAAATAAACAGGGACATCTCTGAAACAGTCATTGACTGGATGGTAGCATATGTTAGCCATGATGCCATGTAACACACTCCCATATCATCACAGATGTTGGCTTTTTGGGTTAGCAGTAACAGCCTGGATGGTCCTTTTCCTCTTTAGCCCACAGGACATGACGTCCATGATTTCTGAAAATCTGAAATGTGGACTTGTCAGAGCACGGCACACTTTTCCAATTTGCATCAGTCCATCTCAGACAAGCTTGGACCCAGAGAAGTCTGTAGCATTTCTGAGTGTTGTTGATTGTTGATATATTTCACTTTACATGTTAGAGTCTTAATTTGCATTTGTATATTTGTAAAAAACAACAACTTTTTTTCATTTTCTTTTCTTTCCCCCCTAATTTAACTATTAATCCAAAGTAGTAAAGTGATGCATATGAACATTATTGGTAGACGACAGGAATTCTCTCTGATTCCTTTGTTCCGGGGCCTCAGAGATAATCAGAATTGCAACCTGCTGCTGGGAGGAAACACATGGTTACCTTGAATAAATCATGGATTTCTCTGGGTTTGACCATTGTTGGAAACATGTAGGATAATGTAAATACACAACTCAACAAAATAATATAACAACTCTTTCTAAGATGCAGATTTTTTACAAATGCAGAAATGATACATATTATAGCTTTAACTTGTTTTTCATAATTGAGAGAAAATTGTTTCTTATTTTGCTGATCAGGTGAAAATATGGTGGACTCACGATAAACCCTAACATATATATACATATATATATATATATATATATATATATATATATGTATACTATTTCATGTCTGGATACACTGCATATGTAGCCTGAGGCAGAGTCACTGGAGTGAAACTTAGTTTGTAGCGGCCCACACATTCTCAGCATATGTAAACCGCTGCAGTCCCAAGTCTTTCTGGTGGAACAGCTTACTATGCATACGAATATTAATGTATGGAAATACTGGTATGGAGCTACTGAACCAAACCCATATCTGTGTGTCTGGTGTGGGAATGCTAATAAAGAGCTGGAGGGGATGGAGAAAATAATTTGTGATTTTCTATATTTGAGAGTTGAAGCAAAGTGTACACAGTGGATAATCGCAGAATCATGTCCATGATGTCATCAACAACTCACCATCACTCTTCGGCTGTCCTTACATAAACATCCTCTGTTATTTTGATTAAAAGGAAATTCATTTAATTAAAAAGCATTTATTAGCCACATTTGCAGCCACTAACAACTACAGTTAATTAATTTACCTGCTGTGTAACTGTTCAGCAAGGATAAATCAAACAGGTCATTTTCTCATTAATTAGCAAGACCAATGTAATTTGGAAACAGTTTATGAAGTCAATAGCTTGCAATTATTTAAGAGTCACATATCCAGAGGACTGAATGATGCCAAGTCACAACTTCTACATCAGAAAGCATCTATCCTCATTTACACAAGAGACCTAGTTGGACCAAAATTATGTCTGATAAATAAAGCCACTGTACCTTATCTGATAGTGCTATCAGTGGGCTGTTGATGTACAAACTGAAGCTTGAAAATAACTAAATAAAAAAATCAAGCACCCTCCTCCGCTTTTAAATTATGCAGGACATGAATGCTGATATTTTCTCTTATACTATTCCTGGATCACTACCCCCTTTCTCTGGTCTATGATGGATTAGATTGTTATTGTTTGGCTAAGACACAGTCTTTCAAAAAGTTAAGATAGATAAGATAAACCCTTTATTGTCCTCCAAGAGGAAATTTGTTTTTACAGCCCTTGGTTTGCATAGCAATATTAAAGAGCAGTAATACAATACACTGACAGTTCACAGCACACAGACATGTGCGATCTACACACTTGGATGAGACATGCTTCAAAAGACAGACAGGGTGTAAAAGGAAGGCTGAAATTAAGAGATGAAATCCTGCCTCACTTCTAATAGCTAGTTTCTGTTCCATTACCTCCTGTTTTTGATTTTCTGCATTGAGAGTTTTTTGTTTGGCCTTTATAAAAAAGCTAAAACACCAGACGAAGTTACCAGTTCATTAGACATTTCCCTAAACTCCTACTTTAAACCAATCTTACCATTTCTACACCAAAATAAGTGCATATACGCAGTTTTTTTTTTGTAGGACTGCCCCTTAATAGTCGACTAAACCGTCTTTGCTAAGAAGATTCTTTAGCTGGTAATTTACTTTCTGTGTCGGCTAGCGCAGGAGGGTCTGCTGAGGTCTGTCTATGTAAATTTCATTATCAGAGAGTGCATGTGTAGGCTCTGTGTGGACATCCACATACCTGCCCATTTTTGTGACTGCGCTGACTCCTCCGTGGACCTTTCCATCCGGCCACTACAGATGCCGATCTACTGCGCATGTGTGAAGCGGCTCCTCCAAGCAGACTCCAGTAAGAAGTATAAACAGAAGTACTAGTCATCTGTGGGGTCCGCAACTGTCCGTGTAAGTGTCTGTTCTGGACAATAATGTCGACCATGTTTTCATTCACTCGTTAGTCACAGAAAATAAACATTTGGGAGCTGCATCTCGTTAGGCCTGGGGGATTATTGCAACTTGGACCTTTTCTCTTGTAACACTGTAGTCCCTGGTGCACTGCTCTTAACTGTGCTGCAGCTGCTCCAAGCTCAGGCTAAGGAGTGAAGCAGTTAAAGAGCAAACTTAGTGAGTAACTCAGTGAGTTAATTAGTACGTATACATCATCCACCTGGTCTGCAAATATTTGTTTTTGCGTAATTGGAAATGATTTATTCCTGTGTTTTTACCAAGTTACACTGTGTTGAAACACATTAACAAATTGTTCAGTCTGGTTGATCTGGAACATTCAAAATCATTACCACTTTTGATGTTAGCATTTAAGCTTGCTCCTTGCTCCAAAAATATACATTCAATTAATTAAAGGTAAAGTCAGTAGGATATGTCCAAGTTTTCCTAAACGCATCAGGATGTTTAATATCATTGTTTGGGTTGGTGAAACATCAACCCAAAAATAAGGAAATGCAGGTAGGGGTGCCTGAAAGGGATTATGTAATAAGAGTCTATACATTGTTTTCTTCAGGAAAATGTGTCAGATTATACCTTTAAATTACTATAATAAATGTACAGGGATGAGTCAACTATTGGCTTTAACTAATGACTTCTAGTTGAAAAGAAAAATCTTTAGTCAGTGGCATCCCTAGTCCAGTTAAACATTGGTAATCTTGCTAATACTAAATGACTGATAATCTGAGAATCTCTGTGGTTTGAAGTTTAGTTCGTCTCCTGTGTCTCTGTTTTGAATTCCATGTATCTGCTTTATTTTACTGTTGCATGTTAGCTTTTAGCATGTTAGCAAAATGTAACCATTCCTGATTTTTGTCCTTCATAATAAAAGTTTTTAAATAACTGATAATCGAGGGACTTTTATTATGCAGAATTTATAGAAAACAAAATGTGCCGAGGTTTTATAGCTGCTCGACTCGAGACAAGCATAAATCAGTTAAATACACACCATCAGTGTATTTATGTGCTGAGTCAAACTCAGCTGAGCCAAGCCAGCATGTGTTTGGAAAAAGGGGCAAAGGCAATAAGCTTTCACAGTGTAGTGCTGGAAAATCGGCAGAAATTAGTGCATCTACCTGGGTGTCATGTTTCCATCACTGCCAATCAGAGTTGGAGCCGATAAATACCAGTGGTTACTACAGAGCCATTTGACCTGAGAATGCCGATTGTACCCTTTCCCACTGAAGACAAAAACAGATCTTAGTGGCTTAGTGGTTCTTTCTTTTTTTTGTCTAGTGTAAAAAGGGCTTAAGTGTGTGTAACAATGTTAAGGATTTAGTGGTCATGTTGTACTGAATTTCCAATGTTGCTGACCCTGAGTGACTTCTCAGTTCTTTGTGCTCAAGTAATACAACATAATGCAGATCCTTATGCATCTGAGCATCTGAGGAATGGGACACAACCTGACATGAATGGGTTGAATTATCCTGCCAAATGCAGAGCAGGGACTCTATAAGAAGGGAAAAGAGAGGATGAATCACTTCACGAGAGGGAAAGACTATTTGACTCGGCACCGTTTCTCTGCCGAGATCTGGCTTTGAGCGCTAATATTTTCTGTTTTACATTAATCCCTGCTTGGCAGTCACCTTTGTGGGGCAAGCTTATTTGTTAGCATCTCCAAAAACAGCACTGGCACTCCTTACATCAATACTCTCCAAGGTTTGTATTGAGAGGCATAAATGTAACAATGAAAAGAGGGTTGGAGAGAGGGGAAAAGAAAAGCAGTAGAGGGGGGGGGGATCAAAGCCACAGACAGAGAAAAAAGGCCCACAATGAAAAATAACTCCAAAACCAACACATCGAGAGGCTTGGCAATCACAGCCGGGGTTTTGCAGGCATCACAGACAACAGATTCGCAAACAACACTCTGGTCTGGAATAGTGTCACCCCATGATTGATTCCCCCAAGCCGACTGATAAGTTTTCGGGGGTAGGCAATCTGTGAAGAAACGAATCAGTTGAGGTGAAAGAAAAACAATGTTTGAACCTGATGCATGGCAGCCAATACTTTGACTAGTAACATTTGCTCAGGGGTCAGTCACCTTGGAAAGGCAATCTGGGCGGAACAACAGTGCTGACTATACTGTAAAGACACTGCTCTTACCTCAGGGCTGACTTTTTTCCTTGGGTTTTCCAATAAGTTGCCAGTGACAGATTTTCTTTCTTTGCCTGTGTTATGGTGCCTCTTTTGGAATGTGACCATCATGGCATGGAGCCTGATTTTTACTGGCAATTTGTTACACATTTGTTAATTTCACAACCAAGAAATGTATCAGATTTCCCAGCAAGGACCATGTCTCAAAACAAATGCTTGTATGTCTACTTGTTGTTATTTTCATGTTCTAAATTGAAAACCCAATGTTTTCTATGAGTCAGCCAGCCGCGTATGACTTCATCACCAAAACCAGAAGCTATGGCCTACTTTATCCGGCTCTGCATGTGAAATATCCCCTGGTTATTTCACACGCAACCCTGACCAGTCAGAGTCCAACTGTTTGAGACTATTTATGGGACAGAGTGGGCAGGTTCGTGGTCCACTAATCCATCCCTAGCAATATTCATCATCGCCTCTTATAAAGCAGCCTATGTCTGTCTACCAGATGCCAAATACACATAAATAGACATTCACTCCCCCATACTCCAACGGGAACCATATTAGGACCAGACTAATGGGGCATGCAGGAGAAAGAGGTGCTTTTATTTCTTTATTTATCACTCTCAAAACCAGTAGCGATGATGAGACAGAGAAATGCAGCAAAGAGCTTGAGAATATCACTCAGTTTTCCAAACAGCTCCAGGCAGCGCAACAGTGACAATCACACACGAGGAGATTTGGATATCACAGTCTTCAAACATGGAAAAGGCAGACTGTCCCACAAACAAGTGCTCACAGTTAGGAGATGGGGAATGTTGGAACAGGATGTGAGGCGGTCATGAGAGCTCATTATGGAGTAGGGTGACACGGCCAGGTGATGGGTATGAGTGGAGAGAGGCAAGGGGGAATAAGCGAGCTGAAAAGGGATAGACGATGGACCAGGAGATAGAAAGGGGGGGGGGGGGGGGCTCAAA
>JAJHUR010136815.1:22433-63568 GCA_027495735.1 Lutjanus campechanus
AGAGGGGGGGGGGGGGGGGGGGGGGGGGGGGGGGGGGGGGGGGGGGGGGGGGGGCACCAACACTGATTTATTCAGAAGCTCGTTAGCGGAGACAGGCCGGGGCACAGGGGAACAGGAAGTTCACCCTCATTGGGGCTCATTACACACTGGCAGGAAAGTGACCCAGCCAGGGCCAAAGTGGCACTCATCAGGGTAACACTGACTACCTTTACACAGACAGAACAAGACTTGGCTGCAGTCCATGCGGTCTATGGGAAGTCTGATCTCTCTCCCTCTCTCTCGATAACACGCACACACATACACACAGAGATGGGAAGAACTAAAATGACAGTGTTAAGTATTTAAAATACAAAATATATGTAACTGCATTATATTTCAGTTACATATTAAATTGGTGATACTCGAGCATGTTTCTTTTTCTCAGAAATGCACAGGGATAACATTTCAGTGAGGAATTATAAATACAGGGAAACATGAATATATATTTATATTAGCTGTCATACTTTTTTTTAGAAAGTCCACGTGACAACACTGGTTGATCAGTTCAGTTCTTGTTTTGTAGCTGCATTATTGTACACAGAGCAATGCATCAGCGTGACACTCTGTAAACTTTACAAATGAGTCTCTTAAACAGCAAAAACGACAAAACTATGTGTAATGGAAGCAGCAAAGATTGACAGAAAGGTGCAGGTCATGCGCTGTCAGTCACTTCACTAGAGTGTGTTGGCAGAGCGCACAAGTGTGACGCTTGCTCATTTGTGTGTTCTTGTTTTTGCCACTGACAGGTTCAGATTATTATTATAAGTGTCTAACAGCATTATGGAAAGTATCACTACAGTGAGAGACCTTTTTTTTAAGAGTAAGTAGAGTAAGGTACGTTTTGTTTAACCAGAAACAGGTGGCCAAACTAACTCCCTCTGTAGAGATGAAATTTTAACATCATTATCATCAGCTTCATTCAAACTCAACACAAACAAAATAAAACTCACCAAAAACCGTCTTGGTTTGTCTTTCCACTGTTCCAACCATCTGGTTTAGTCAAAATAAACCCTTAATTCACAGCCTGAAGGACTACAAAGTGTCCAGGGCAGGTGACCCTAGATGGTGGCTGCTGCAGCACTGGAGCAGCCTGGGGAGAGAAGCAAAACAACATCATTCATTAAAGTAATTAGCCTTTTTTTTCCCAGAAAAATAAATATAGTTTATATTGTGATCATTTAAATGAATAAATCTGAAAAGTTTTCACGGACCCCCTGGCGCAGTGCCATAGATCCCTTGGGGGTCCACGGACCCCTACTTGAGAACCACTGTTCTATGTACAGTGACAGTAAAGAGATCTTTCCAGTGAGGTAATTCCCAAAAAGTGACCCAGAGAAATGGGCTCAGCAAGACGATTTTGAAGTATTCCAAAAAGTAGTCTTAAGTATTTAGTAGTGCTGTCAAACGATTAAAATTTTTAATCAGATTAATCACAGGGTTACTGTGGATTAATTTCGATTAATCACGATGAAATATCATTCATTTTTAATCTATATTAATCGCGTTTCATTTTGCATGAGCAAACAGACTCAAGAAAGAAGGGAATATATACATAGATATGTATAATAAAGGCTAGATGTCTCCTCCGCGCTGCCGGCCAATGCAATTGCACGTCCGCACTGGCGGTCATCTTGCCACAGTCAGCTGGCTCACCCATAACATTGTGTTGTAGTGGTGTATACTTTTTAAATAACCATAACTTGCTCAATTTTCTACCGATTTTCAAATGGTTTGGTTTGTTATAAATGTCAGAGGTGTAGTTGTAACACTGCACTTATGGATAATTATGTCACACTTCCGGTCAAACATCCAGAATTGTAGCCACGTTAATAACGTTTGTAAGAAACCAAACCGTTTGTAAATCCATCAAGATTTCAGCAAGATACGAGTACGTTTGTGCAGATCACTCACCTTCCTTCACATACCACAGATTCCGCCAGAGAGCTTGCCTGGGGTAAGATGGCCACCCGGTGATGCCGTTAGAGACTCCGCCTTAAGACATCTAGCCTTTATTATACATATCTATATATATGCCACTACCGGATCAACTACCCATTTGTGCATGTGCGGCGGCATGCGCGATGGTAAGTCTACTTGGACAAGACCAGACAAGACCGTCTTTGGCAACGGCCAGAGACGTTTCAGGGACTTTGAGTCATTCTGCGCTGCAGATGCGTTTGGGTTAAAATTTTTAATCAGATTAATCATGATGATGGATTAATCCGCGTTAACGCGTTAATTTTGACAGCCCTAGTATTTAGACTATGTTACTTACCTGAATAATCTAGTGTAATATGTTACAAATTACATTTCACACAACACACACACACACACACACACACACACACACACACACACACACACACACACACACACACACACACACAGACACTGTTTCTCTCTCATTCCTTTCTCAATCATTAGCTCTCACTGCTGTCTCTGTGGGTTGACTGACATTCAGTGGAGCACTATGATCTTCATATGTAAACATCACACAGGATGAACTTAAACACATGAGGCAGTGCTGGCACAGCTGCTGGCATGAGGTCCTACATCATGTGGAGGAACTGCAGAGTGTGAATAAATTACCTTTTACCAAAGCAGGCACTTGGGTATTAGCTTGAAGGGAGAGACATTTTTTTCTTCTGTTTTTTTAAAGTACATTGTGGTTGTTGCTGGCAAAAATATAGTTGCGGTCCAGGAAACTGGTTGAGAGACAGCCCATGGGCCTTTTGTCCCAGAATTCATGTGTGAGTGATCACCGCATCCATAGCGACACACTGTGTACCTGAACAATGGCATTGGCTGGGTGGCTAAAAGGGAGCCAATTACGATGGGGTTGGGGTATCTTGCTGATGGGAGGCAAGCCAATTAAGCTGACAGAGCTGAGAGTGCTGTGTGTAGAGAGAAACTGGCAGGGCGTGCTAGCCTCAGGAGCTACACACAACCAATGGGGGGCTTGCGCTCACTTTAGCCCACTCACAGGCCCTGCTGGGGTGTGAAGTGACATCACACGGCTCCAAAAGAGTACTCCTTCAGCACTGGGGGAGAAAAAAAAAAGATACAATAGTGGTCCTGCAGTTGTTTTGAGTCCTGTATACGACTTTGCCTCACTGGCTCTGCTTCCTATCTGTCAGCTGTCCTTCAGATTGATTTAAGATCAGCCATGAGCCATTAATTAGTTGGAAATGGAGTCCTGTTAAACAAAAGCACCTTGTCTCCTCCCCCTCATCTCACCAGCAGAGTTATATGAGATGTTTCCAGGGATGTCTCGGCGTCAGATGTATTATTCATCTGGGTTTTTTTTTATTTCCTAATGACATGATAAGACTCCAGTGAAATAGAAAAATGCTCATTAAACTATCATCAATTGAAAATAGATCACACCTTAAAGAGATGGCTAGAAGTGGAGTGGGAGTGAGAGTGAGAGTGATGTTGTGCGAGGGAGATGAGAGTGACAGGAGGGAGGTGAGACGGAGGGAACTGTGTGTGTGTATTAAGGAGAGGAGCAGACATTTTAGGAAGGCGATAAGGAGGGAGGGATAGGTGCTACCCAAAACAGAATCACCAGTTGTTTAGGCACTGGTCATTAAAAAATGAAGCAGGAATTAAAAGGCACTACAGCTTTGGAGATTACTGCTCAGTTTCTGCCATACATCCTTTAATTAATTAGAACCCCTAAAAGCAGGAATAAGGGATTAACAATGATGCACACATGCTTGGCCAAGCTTTCCTTCTCCTACGTCTTAGCTTTTCATGCATCTAATCCTTGACGTCAGAATTCACGGATCGGTCTAAATTAACTCTTTGACTCATGAATGATTTATTCTTCTTCAAGGGTTTGTCAACAGGAAATATCTCATCAATTCCCGGCTCTCATTTTCTATTCACATGTTTTCAGGCTTTCCCCACTTTCTAACTTTAATGTTAGATTAAATTATGGGTCAGAGCGCATTTTCAATTTGGCAAATAGCATATGTAGAAAATCTATAAGATAAATTGAGTGAGCTGGACTTGCAGACTTGCAGCTCAAGGTCAGACAAATTGCTGACTGGTGACTGAAATTAATGACAAGTAATTTGCGGAGTCTGACATCAGATCTCTTGGAAGCTTGGACGGATATGTTTCGAATGAGAATGTGTTTGAAAAACTGGATTGATTGGTTCTTATGTAAGTCCATGAGGTGAAGGTGAAGGTTAAAAATAAGTTGTGCCTGTATTTTTCATTCCCTCTTGCACTGCAATACCTTCCTCCCCTCGTCTTTCGTCAAGTGCAGGGATTTAACAAGCAGATGCCTGGAAAGATGTGGATCGGTGTTGGCTGAGAAGATGAGTTGGCTTTTCGGAAACTGAATGGCAGTTAAGTTGTGCGTTGGCCCTACCACCAGTCTGGTGAGCTGTCTCCTGGCACATCAGCACATCATGTAAATAGCATGGCGGATGGCTGTAATAGGAGAAAGTTCATGTCTGATGAGGAGTAGGTTGTCCCCAATCAAGACTGTCCATCGTTAAACAGCGTTGGCTGGAAGGCTACTGAAAACGCTGCTTTGAATTCATATTATTAGAGAGAAGAGATGTTGTTTAACATCACTCTCTGAACGCTGTACTCAATAGAGGAGAATCAAACCTTTTTCTTTCCCCCAAAACTGGGTGTAAACAATTAGAGAAACCTCCCAAATCCTACCGATCTTAAGTCCTTAGGCTGGCCATTCATACTGGGGTGGTGACATTGTGGACTTATTACTGAGGAGAGTGAGGATAGAGCATTGTGTCTGGTAAGGCGTGTCCTTGAAAAGATGTAAGGGTCGTAGATTTGTTACTATTACCTTGCATTTAGAAGCCCCCAGACAATCTGTACATCTCCAGTCTGGTATCACGAGACTACAGAACACATTACGATCTGCTGCAAGACAACGCCACCTATGCAGGCATTATTTTTTTTCCAATGAATAAAAAAGATGATAAAAACAGTATGCCCCACTCTTATATTAGTCCTGTCGTGTCCTCTTCTGCCAGTAAAATTGACCCAAGGGGCCCACGCATTCTTCCCAGTACGGTTACTGCATGAATGAAGGACATATGCATTTTATGTGACTCTTATCTCTCTCAGGAAGCAAACGTTAGAACCCAGCCACAAAACCATCATTCTCATTCCATTTGACTGAGGCCCTGTGGACAGAGCAAGGAGGTGTTTTCTCTTGTCCCTGGCTGGCTTTCTGACTTGGTGAAGGCCTCATCAACAAGGTGGACAAAGGGAATGGCAAAGGCGCTCAACTCTAGGAGCTAGAGAGTGTCACACACAGGATCTCCACCTCACTATCACTACAGCTAAATGTGAAGAGATATTTAAAGATTTGAAATAAAGCTTGCTGTAACTTCTTCTGGGCTGTCAAAGCTGCGTGACCAGTGTGCGGAACATAGAGCGCTGTCATTGTGGGTCGATTATGGCAACTCATCTTGGTTAGGAAGATATAGATCTGCGGTCTCATGATGAAGCCATCCTTTGCCAACTTGTCATCTGCTGTCACTGAGGAAATGTGTTTGAGAAAATGGATTGAGCGCTACTCTTTATAGTGACAGTGCTCACTAGGTTAAATAGGGTAAGCAAATTTACAGTGTGTGGATTTGTAAAGACGTATGGTCAAGCCTATAAAGCTCTGTGTGGGGGTAAAGCCTGTGTGAAATAGGACTGCTAATAATGCAGGAAGGTTTACTGAGCATGCATGAGCATAAAGTAATGCCCTGCTCCACTTTCATACTGTTGTGAAACCTGCAACTGCTCAGTGCCTTCTAGTTTTGGCTGCCGAGCAGCTCCACTGCAACAGCTGAGAGTTAAGTGCCTTACTTAGGGGCACCACATATTACTGATTCATTTCACTGCCAAGAGTTTGCTGTTTTGTTTTGGGGATTCAAATAAGCAATGTTCCAGTTCTGGTCACAAACTAACTTGACTAATCTTTGTTTTTGTTTTTTTGACAGACCCATCTTGGTCAGCCTCCTTTTGTAAAGCACGAGTTATTCCTATTTTGCCCTTGGTACACATCCACTTCACAAAGCACACTTGTACCCCAAGCGCTTAGAGCAAATCAGGCTCCCAAACTGCCAACTGTTGTATCCAACACAGAGCCTGAGCTGTCACCCACAATCACATGTGCCACGGGACACCTGCCATAGAGAGATTGAGAGACAGGCTCTCTGTTCTTTACTGTTCTTTATGCAAAATGAGACTTAGGATGCAATTTTTTTTTTTTTTATCATCGACAATACAATTTATATGAATTTGCATGATAAATACACTTATTGTTCTCATTAAAACATATTTCAACTTGTCATCTGATACCCCATACCCGCTGTTGTTGTCAAAATGGGACAGTCAAAAGCCAATAAGATGTGCAGAGCACACGTGTGCCACTGAGCCCACTGATTAGCCAAGTCAACATGCCTCATCAAAATTCACCTTAAAAAAGAAAACCCAGTGTAGTGTCACAGCACACAGTCTTCCTATTGGTTTTCTGGCATGGCTGTCGAGCTAGGAGTGGGCTTAAATAGTCACACAGCAGGTATAAGTTTGAAAGGAGCATGCCAAAGTGAGACGGTGGGGAGCAGGTGTGAGACCTGTAGTGAAGAGAAATGTTTGTTTGAGTGCTAGAAGTGCAAGAGGACCATCAAGTTTACTCCCTTTTCCTCGCAAAGTTTTGTTTCGAGTTACTGTCTGCCTGTTTAATGTCTACAAACTGAACTGTCAATGGAGCACTGGCAAAGTGATGGACTGAGGAGAGTGAGCTGGCTGAGTGACAAGTGGATATATCGCTGCAGGAGCAAAGCGGAAACAGGTGGGCCCACACACTTTACCTTTAGCCTGGCGGCCGAACGCTCAGTTTTCTTGTTTCATATA
Organism: Lutjanus campechanus; assembly: GCA_027495735.1. NCBI lineage: Eukaryota > Metazoa > Chordata > Actinopteri > Lutjaniformes > Lutjanidae > Lutjanus > Lutjanus campechanus. Next base: position 29,367 of record JAJHUR010136815.1, read on the forward strand.
TGCACGGGTGGCCAAGCCCTGGAAGCCCTTGACATGATGAGCATATGCCAAGTCTTCCAGGGTTGTGTTACTGTGACAATAGCAAGAACAAGAAAATGAAAGGGGCAGAGAGGCAATGGCTAAAATTCTGGCCAAAGTGAGAAGAAGGATGGTGAAACTGAACATGGCAAAGGTAAGGAGCTAGAGACAGACTAGCAAATAAAACTTTAGCTAGCCTTTCCTTTTAGTAATGTTAACTTCACTAGATTACAGATCTAGATCTCAGTGCAGCTTTTGAGTTCTAAACACATTTGATCAGTAGCTGACTTTGATTAATGTAGCCCTCAAGACTGAATTTGACAGATGAAAAGTAAAGTCATTAAATTCCCCATGATTTGATCTCATTATTTTCTGGTTAATAATGGTGGGTGGTGGTGGTGTTGGAGTGGAGACTTGGAAACCTGTCCCTGTCCATAATTCTTAAAGGCTGGCCCATTTAAGTCATCACTCAAACAAAATCATCACTTCAATGCATTTCTATGTTAAGTTAGAGATAACATGAGAATGCCGTTATGGAACCACTCTGCAGCAGACAGCTTTGTAGAACTGATGCTGTACAGATGCTGGAGAAATGCCCTCCCATCTTTGAGGAGGACAGTTTGTAAGGTGTGGAAACTCAGATATGCAATCAAGGTGCTTTCTATTCTAAGGCTGACTGAAACTTGAAGAAGGAGAGAAAAGAGAAGTTTTATCAGAAAATAGAATGACGTTCAGTCCCTGAGTGTGCCGGAGTTCAAGTCAAAGATTTTGCCAAAAGTTATCTTACATTTTTTTCCCCATGCAGAATATTTGCTTTCGCATTTTACTCACCGACTTAATAGCTGCATTCTGGGGACAAGGAAGCATTGCAAGAATGGAGCCCAGTAGACCTGGCAACACAAGCAGTCATCACACAATATATGCCTTGCATACCTTGTCTTTTTTACAAAGAGAAAAAACTGTTTAGTGTGCTCACTTTGCAGTTTTCATCATGCCTCAGCATAACTGTCTTTGTTCCTCCCGTTTGCCAACCTTAAAACAATGTGACTGACTCCTTCATATCTGCACAGGCGGTGATAGCCTGAAAACGCAATGGATGGTACTGTAAGAAGTGTCATTCATCTTAATGATCTTAAGCTGACTGGCATTAAAACCTCTGAAAACAATCAAGGAGCTGGTGCTAACTGAGAATTATTACTGCTTGCTGCTGCCAGGGGGAACATCAATGAGAGGCACCATGTGCACAACAAGAAGGCTTTTTTTGCTTGTTTTTGTTTGATTAAACATAGTTCACTTGAGTTTTGCTGTTCCAAAAAAGTTTGTATCACTCCTTTTTCTTTTTATTCTATTCTTTGGTAGAGTTTGTGGTGCGGATGATCAATGGGTGCCCCAGTGGGATCTGTGTTTCCACGGATCTGCCCTGGTCTGTGCTTGCCAAGCCCAGTCAACCCAGTCCCATTGTAATCGCACAGTACTGTGGGCTGGAGTAATTTCTTAGAGAGCATGCTACGGTGAAATCAAAGCAATTACTCAAAAAAGCCTACCATTCAACGAAAGTGTCATCCACTCCAAGCCTCTGCACTTTCAGAACAGTGAGAAGAGAAACAGTAGAGGTTCTCGAGGGGAAAAAAGTCATAATGAGAAAAGAAGAAAGTCTTAGTTTTTATCCTTCTTTTCACAAATTTACCCCAACACACTTTACCCTCTCATTTATGACCACGTTATGTGGTGGATCCGGCCGCACATTTATAATATTTCCTCAATTACAGCAGGGCTGAACAAGATTAAATTGGAAGCTAATAAAACATGATTCAGTGTGCAGCCATCACATTTCTACCTATTCATTGTCAAGTCAATTTGGCATCCGTAGTCTGCGTGGCAATTTCTGTCTCACATCCATCACAGTTTCATCCCAATCCTGGGCAACCATCAAGGGACAGTTCTAATTCGCTGGTCTAATTAAAAGATAATGCATGTCAGCATTCACAGATGTCAATGGAGTTCATGTACACACCTTAATCACAAGATGACTGCTTTGATGCAGTGGGAGACACTGACAGGGCTAGTGTTGCTGCCCATTAAGGAGCTAAAAATTAGCCTGCACTGATGAACAGTGGGAATTTATGTCAAGGACAAAAATATGGACATGGCCTATTGATGTTATTTTGAAAACAGGGGGTGGGGGACTCAACAGTGTATAAATTCTTCCAGTAACTGTATGGAATAGAGTGATAAACAACATCAACCTTTTCAGTTTACTGAAGGTCACACAACAACTCCTTTTCCATGGCAACTAATAGTTCTCAGAGTCTGATTTAGAGAAGTTTGTGCTGACTTTGTTCTCCAAAATGTGAATTAAGTTATGCAGAAGCCTGCCTCCCACATATTTGCCCTGCTTGACTAAGCTGCCAATCATCATGACCGGCTTATTTAATAAAAAAAACACCAGAAAATAATTTTACTCTTCAATCACTGTCAGCGAGACTAAATACGTACCTGTTAATTGCACAAACCTTTACCTCACACCAATGGAGATGGAATTAACAGCCTGCCTCTAAGAGAAGAGAGAGAGGTTCACATCACCTCCTTCGTCTGCTTTTTGTCAGCAGCCAACATCCTTGAATTGTGTTTGACTTCGTTTTGATGATGACCAAGTGAGGTGACCATTAGCCTAAGGCTGCCTCTCAGATTTGGATTGTGTTGCATGAACTTTGCCCGTCAACAGGAAATTGCTTGGAAATGTCACCCAGTCTGTGGCACTGCGCCTTGGACAGAAAAGTTTGACAATGGCTGTATGCTATTTCAAGCATGTCACAGACATCGGGCCTCGCCTCCAGCAGCCTTTCAATAAGCGATCACACTGTTTCTCCAGGCAACTGTTTTTCTCTTTTCTGTTTTTTTTGATAACTCTGTCAGTCATTCAGCCAGTACGGGGTGAGGTGATTTTCCATTCGCTTTGGTCAACTTGAAGGGTCAGTCAAAAACTCAGTACTGGTCTGAAAAAAGGAAATGCTGCACATTATAATAATTATACTAACAGGACATAAGCAAACCTGAATCTTAAATGACTCACAGTTATAGATGATATTTGTGTAAAATAATGCACCATAAGCTGATAAGGTAAGGTTATCAGGTAAGGTAAGGTTAGGTTGAGTGAGGCAAGTTAAGGTAAGGTATACTTTATTGTTCTACGTGAAGCGAGGTGTTTGCAATTTGCAAGTTCACCGCTTGATGCCATACACACTGGCCCTTTAAAGTAATAAAACATAACAGGATCTTTCAATACCACGTACCAACATAACACAACTCTGATAGTTATTAAAACTCAAACTATTTTGAGTGTGTGAGTATGAGCTCACAGGCAGAGATTTTAAAATGCTGTTTTTTTTGTTCTCATCATATTTTGGGGGAAATCATGTCATCCAATATTAAAGGAGGAAAATACAATACAACAGCAGTCTGTAAAAAGCTGATAAAACACATTCACCTTCACACGCGGACCCATTACCTAGATTGAATGTAATATTTTATTTATTTATCTTTTTGTAATTTAATAACAATGATCTGCTTGTTTATTTGGCTCTTTTTAATACACAACGGAAGCATGATTAATGAATTGATTATCATCCTGCCAATGATGTGCATTACTTTTGAATTTCACTTTCACAACAAAATGGAGACCATTTTCACCTTGATAAGGATATCACCGAAGGCTTTCATCTTAATTTTAAGCGTGTGAGGCTCCTGTTTGAGTCTTTTGTGTCACTGTTTGGTGACACTTTGTGAGTTAAGAGTTTCATTTCAAGCTCTCGGTCTGGTTTATTATGCTGCATGTCTTATTTATCTCAGAGGGGGGGAAAAAACCCTATGAAATGAAATAGAAAAGTTCAGAGGTATAACAATGTTTTTCTTTTTATGGAGGATGGAGCAGGTTTGAAAGCTACATTATGATGTAATCCTTAGTGGTGGTGATCTGAGGACCCCAATGGTCACTCCCTCTGAAATTACCCGCTGGAAAGAATCTTACACTCATTAATGAACAGTCTTATCGCAGGCTTGCAGATCAAGATTAATGAGTTGTAATAATGATGCGTACCTGTAAAGTGACATTCACTTCAAGGATATTTAATCAAGCTTCATCCTTCCCTGTTCTTGGCGAGATTCATAATTAGGACGCCGATTGTCGTGGATTGTTCCTCATAAAATACATCATGTGTCTTATAAAAGGAACCATATAAGCTAATAACAGTATGCCAGCAGTAAATATTAATGTGATTTGCATTAATCTCCATTAAATTACTGGATAAATGATAAGGTGTTTTATATCAGACAAAATTATCACCCATTAAATTCAAAGGCCATTGTGTATTGTATTCAATTAAGGTGATACTGGACTGAAATATTGTTATGCTCTTATCATGAACCACCTCCTAAAATTTTGGAGAAATACATATTTGAGTCATTTAAAGTCAAATTAAATCTTGAAACTCACTTAAAATTCATGCCATAGCAGCTGACGAACATCACCAGAGCACATCTGAAAGGCAATTAACAGGCAGCAATATGATTTCTACTTAAGCTATATTTACAATGTATATATATATACATACATATATATATGGCAACAATATGCAGATGAACTGCCAGCCTAATTAAACTGAAGCTGAAATGTGTATCACAGCATGTCAAAGTGGCTGTCTGAGGGCTGTAAGTTAGCATTCAATAATGCATTATTAGCACAAGAAAATCAAAGGCAAAGGTTGGCCTACATGAGAGAACCATCAGAGCTCATTTGATTACTGTGCTGAAAATATTGTATTTTTTTTTTAAGAATCAGGACATCAGAGGCTTGTTTTTCATATTTTATCTTGAGCGTTTCTTTTAGTACAGTTCTATCATACTGTACATGGGGATGGTATTTCAGTGAATGTCTAGTAAGTTACTTGGGAATATATATAATACCGCAGCCTTTTCTTGTGCCAGGCATTCTAGTTTATCATCTTTGCTTGGCTGCAAAGTTGGAAAGACCTGTGGATTGTGTGTTTGTAAGGTGTAGCAAAAGAATCTCTGCTCTCTTTCATTTGGCATTAAGAAATTCTCATCATCACCCTCGTTTGTTTACTGTAGGTTGGGAGGAATTAACTGATAATGAGGGTGCTAATTGCAGTATCAATAATAGATGTGGGAAGGGACATTCAAAGATAACTGACAGAGCACACCTACGTGTTTTTCATAAAAGCGTACCAGTGATTTGGAGATTTGGAAGCACTGGTGACCCCAAAAGAGCTGAAAATAAAGCCAGAGAGGGTGATTTAACAACATTTGTCAGTGTGGTCTTCATTTGTAACACAAAGGACACTGAGTAAGACGGACACCCACACCTGCAGTTCTAAATTTGTCTGTTTTTTTAATTTAACTTCTTGTGCTCAGGATTCTATGTGTATGTTGCACATGCAAAGAAAATGTAAACAGAGTTGCAAAATCATGTGTCACAAGTTCATATATCAGCATTTTCCATTACATTGCATAACAGTGGAAACAAAACTTAAATGCTGTGACATTTTCATTACAGTTCCAAAAAGCAGGTGTGAAAGTTTTTAATGCCCACTTTCTGAAATGAAATTTGTTGGAAATATGAAAGTTTAGAGGTATAGCAACCAACCTAGGGGCCGCCATCCACTATACAAGATTGATAGGAGTTTCGTACAACTCCACTTCAAATAGTCCAAACTATTGCTTTAATTCAAATTATACAGCTCACACCCTAGGTTACCCTTTTTGTTGTTAGTATGATGTTTGCTGTCAAACAATTATCCAAATTTTATTTCCTGTGGGCCTATGTCATACAATTGGTTAAAAGCTCTATATGCTTAAAAATAATAATTTCATCAGTTTCCCACTGAATACTGCGGAAGTAGTAGTGAAGGGAAATGCTTGACAATCACTTCTATCAGCACAGACTGAAATTTTGGATTACTGCATTGTTGTTGGCGCAGTTAGTTAATAAAAAATACTTTTGGCTGTGAGACATACAGTCCCTCAAATACATAACAACAAATAACCAAGTAAAAGGTCAAAAACATGTTTTAGGGCAGTAAAAGTTGACTGTATGTAGACACACAGTTAGACCATGACTGCCCAGCACATATACAAAATGTTCGAGCATCTTGGTTAGAGGATTTATGGTAACGTTTCAAAGAGAGTAAAGCATTTTACAAAACAAATGTACACAAATTAACCTCTTCAAATTACTTACATTCTTCAGCACACACTGTTTTGTATTGTTTGGAAATGAAATTGGATCCATTCCAAGGTAATTAGTTTATTTGGATGACTGTCTCAGGAGGGAGTTTCTTAAAACAGTTTGGGATTGACTGTGAAAATCTGTCTCGCTTTACAGCAGGCTTTACTTCAATACTGTTTTATGAATGCCGCATGCACTGCAGGGAGACCACATGCACTGATGAAAAATAAATGTCTTCATTGGCATTTTTTATTTAAATGCCTCATCTCATACAGGATACATATTTGATTTATGTGTGATTTTAACTTTTTTTTTTTTTTTTTACACTGGACCATCTTCTTCCCAATGTGACTTTGATGCTTTATTTGCTGACTGGTCAGTGTTTAAGCATGAAGAAACATGCAACAAACATCAGCATAACACGCACTCCAGAACCATAACTGCAAAAATACTATATAACATAAATATACAGAGGTGTCAGTTAACTAGTAAGTTTAGGCCAGGACCTAAATGCTTGTGCTAAGCTAAGTATGTCTGAAGTGCTAATAATGACTGAAAGCTCACCCTTGAGTGTAATATTGCGATTATACAGTGGTTACCAACAAAATAAAAGATATAATCAAAATCTATTCATATTTGTGGGGCAATTTGCTCTTTAAAAAAAAGACTCCTTGGTAACAACCTAGCAACAGAGGATATCCCTGTCCCTGTTGAATCAGCGTGCGAACTTGAGCTAGCGTTAACGCTCTCTAGTGAAACATTCTGCTTCAATCCATATTTGTTGGTATTTAACTTTTTTTCACTATGGTCCCACTCAGCTTGTTGCATTCAAGGGAGGCCTGCACCTGTAGTAATGAGGCAGTCTGCAGCACCATGCATAAATGGATGAGTGCAGCCATATGTCACTTCTCAGATGACCATGTCCCTTTTGGGGGAAAACAAGTGTGGTTAAAGTGCCAGTGCCAAATTAAAAAAAAAAAAAAGTGCAATTTGTATATATGTTAATGTTAGTGATGTAACAAGTTTACCATAACACCACAGTGGACAGACCCCTAGAAAAGGATACATGGAATGATCTAATTTTTTGAATTTACCTTTGAATTTGTGTTCACCACCAGGTAGATTAGAGAGGTTTCATATACTCAAAAAGGGGCAGAGGCACAACACAGAAGCAAAGTACCAGGATGGGTTGCTGCCACCCATTATATTCATTAAGGAAAGTTGATTTAATTATTCTATAAATGTTACTTTAACAGTGACAAGAAATAGCCTGAAAGAGGTCATAGTCTAAGTGGCCCACTGTGGTTGATAATTTATTTCGATGAATAAAAAAGTTTTAAAAACATTGCTCCCCTCAGGGTGGAGTAATATTTTTTAGCGTGTGCTGTCATGCTGATTTAAGCATGTTCTAAATGTCTAGTTGACAAATCAGATTGCTTGGTCAGGACTACTTGTTGTAACCTGACTTTGACTTTCTGTTTAGCAGGAGATAAAACTGTCTGTCAATCAACCAGGGGGCAATAGCCTCTGGCAGTGTCATAGGCAGAGCTATATTGTATGTAATAATCATATTTTATACTTCCCATGGAAAATCTCATGCATCCTTCCCAAGGACCTGCACATCAGCACCAACCCTGTGCTCAAATCAGTTAAAGAGAGGAGATGATTATGTCTTAAAGAAGCTGATTTTAAATTCAGCATTGGGAGAGCAGAGTTCTCCAACCGAACTAGGTCCCTGGTAATGATTGTACCTGCTTATGCAACAGCCCACATGAGTCAGATCCTCATCTATTGAACCAGAGGAGAGAGCACAGCTTTTCTAAACAGGAGCTCTAAGCATTTTAGATGTGTTCCACTCCGGTTTCCCATCTCTATACTGTGGGAGTTTAATCTCATTCCAACTGACATATCCCCAGGCACGGTTTTTCAGAAAAAAAAAACGGAAACAAAAAAATTAGGACAGATTGAAGAAGATTTTTTTTTTCTCGTTCAAGAGCACTGGGGTATTTGGGTATCTTTCTCTCCCTCTCTGTCTGTCAGTCTCTCAGTCCATTTTTACAGAGATTATTTTATCTTATTTGCTGGGGTTCTGGCCATGCTGGCCATGGGGCTGAGGGGGCTTTTATGGACTAATCCCCCACAAAGCCAGTAATAACCTGTCAGTTCATCCCCAGCCAACCCTCTTACCCCCACCCCTCCTGCTAGCCCCCCCCATCCAAGTCCCGCTAACCATCCACAAAGATACCAGAATGCGGAAGAAAGGCAGGAGGCCAAAAGAGAGAGCCGTGTGGGGGTAATGCCAAGCTGGAGGCACAGGGCCACGCATCCTAACTGAACCGTGAAACTTTTTTTTTTCCTTTTTTTTTTAAACAGGAAATGGACAGATATCTCTCCACAATGAACTGTGACGGCAGAAAGCAGGTCTTCAAACGAGGATTTCTGTCTGATATTCGTTTTCTGCCCACAGTCTGGTGAGATGATAAGAACTCACAGGAGAGAAAAAAGGCCGGGGCACAGCGGCGGCGTTTGGGTTGTCCGAAAAAATGAAGTCTGACACGGGACCACAAATGCAATCGGGATTAACGTGTTTAAAAGATAGATGGTAAAGAAAGCAGAGAATTTTTCCACTTTATCAGATTCAGCGGATGTCTTACTGATCTCGGCACAAACATCTACATCATCTACATCATGAATAATAAACCGCACCAGAATATGTGGGGGGTTTTAGTTCCATCTGATACCAGTGATTCACTATTCTTTTGTTAATATCACCCTTCCCAAGTAAAAATTCAGTATTTTATTTCTGCATCAATTTCAGCTGACAAAAACACTCAGGCAATATTTTAACCACCAACAAAGACATCCATAATGATGACACTGTCTTTGATCCCTCTCAGAATGACAGATTAGATATTAATCCGGGTTGCTTTATGAAAATGCCATTCATACATCCATCCAACATGATGATATTGTCTGAGCTGACTGAAAATAAGAAAAATGAGCTGTGAAAAGTCAAATATAAAGCACTATTAGTTCAGTGGATTAACAAGTGGATTAGCGTTTGCTACCGATTCCTTGTATATTTTTTGAATAGGCTTAACTGTCAGGATTATGTTTTCATTTGAACCTTATTCTGTCAGAAAAACAAAACAAATCAATAAAGCTTGTTTGCCCATCCGAGGCTGTTGTACAGTTCTGCCTCAGTGGCAGCCTACTACTGTGCGTGCATGCTTTCATCTCATCCCTGCCTTGTCTTCCTGCCATACCTTCCCTGTTGGTTATTTTTAACCTCCCTTCCCTTGGTCTCATTTGGGCCAGATGGAGTCTGCCCTGAAGCATGTGTTTGGGGCGAAGCTGCACTCCTGGTTAGCCTCTCTCACTAGTGGAATGAGGCCTGTCAGAAGGCATCAGGGTGACTCATCTCAGGAGGATGTGCTAACACATCATTGCCCCAGACTTTTCTGCGAGGGTTGATCGTCCATGAACAATGCAGTTCCCGTCGCAAGCTCACACTTGGCCAATTCATCATCTAGCCTTCGACGTGGGGCAGGAGGGGAGTGTGAGAGGAATAAGTTTTAATTCATGAATAGAGAAATGTTTTGTTTGTGTTTGCCCCCACAGGGATTGACAGCAGCACTCGGTTTGAACTGACTCATTTTCTTTTTCTTGCAACCATACTGCATGACCTTTCAGTCTGTAGCTCGTATATTTAGTTTTTACTTACCCATGAGAGTGGGTAAACATGCATCCTCTTCTTCTCCAATAAGGCCGGCCCATGGTATAGGCAGTGTAGGCAAATGCTACCTCACAAACTAAAAGTCGTGGCAAGAATGTAATTGTAACTTTTGCATTATGCATTAAAAAAGTCATTAGGGAATGCTGGACAGACTATTTAGGGTATCTGGGGAGTAACTAGTGGTGTAACGGATCAGCGTTGGTCAGTGGTTCGTAAGGTTCAGACTGATTTAAAAGTTGTCACTTTCACCTCCATAAACTGAGATTCCAACCATGACTTAAGATATTTTCAGTGGTGTAACTGGGAAAATGGGAAGGCTTGTCATTGTAAAAATAGATCATAAGATTGTGATGTTTACTTGAGACTCTAGTGATATTTGCTGTCTTAACTAATACACACAGCTCTGCTAGCTCACCACAGCTGTTTGGGGTCTCTGTCTGTGACGAAGCTATCAGTGTTGATTGGCTGTTACTCGTGACCTCTAACTAATTAGTCATATGGGCAGGACATTGTAGTATAATTATAATGTAAGTATCTACTACATGTAATCTAGGATAGTATAATACAGTGAGTTATTATTATTATTATTATTATTATTATTATTATGACATGCCTTTTCAAATTAATTCACCCCTAATGCCACTTTTTCCTTCTTTTTTTCTTATCTAAAAAAATATCCAATCTGTGATTCAAAACCGTGAAACAATCCAGACCTTGAAGTTTCCTTGAAATAACCAACAAAATAATTTTGAGAAATAAGTGTGATGCATAAAACACCCACTGTCTGCCTCAAGAAACCATCCACTCCTTTTTTTATTAACTTCTTAGTTAGCCAGTGTTAGCCCTGCAAGTTAGTTCATTAAAATGCTCTCCCTTTCCCATTTGGTTTTGTAATTAATAGTTGCAGCCTTTGCATTTTCATTATCAATTAGTCGAAACAAACATCATGCATCATGTGAGAGAGGTGCTCACTGAATACATATTTTGTGCATGAATGCTATAGGTGTTATTTTAATTTACTCTTGCTGTTCGTGTTTAGAATGTTACAGGTTATAATCAGTGGTGGAAGTAGGTTACATTTGCTCAGGTTTTGTACTAAAGTAACATTTAGAGACACTTTACTTGAGTATTTCTGTTTTATGCTACTTTGTACCTCCACTCCACTACATTTCAGAAGGAAAGTTTCAATTTTACTTACATTTAAAAAAAAAAAAAAAGATTTTATTTTATTTTTAAAGTGCAACTCACTGTTAAAGATTGAAGCAGTTGTTTCCAGCCTTTTTAGCATCTGACGTCTTACAAACAGAAGTGTAGTCACATTTCAGACATCTGTGAGTTAACACAGTAATTGGTGCACAATGGCAATTGCCTATGATGCCAGGGGACACCAGCTAAAATCTTGCCTCGGACCGGCTCTGTTCCCCAAGACCCTGTTTTACACACAAACCAAAGATCCAGCATTGCTTCATGTGTCCTTGGTGTGTGCATTTTTGTTGGGGCACCAGTGGTGTGTGCGATTTGTGCATCCTTTATGCCCCTGAGAGTTTTCAGTTGATGTTTAGTCATACTGAAACAGCTCTGTTGAACCTACTATTTAGCCTTTGAGGATACCTCAGCATAATGAAATCTCTGAAAACCAAACATAAATTTTAATACTTTTTTTCATTTGAGCCTCCTCATATAATTAAGAAAGTATCATCATGTACCTGACTCATTATTGCAATAATCAACGCTTAAACAAGCATTCATATCTTGCTGTAAAACAACGCTTGCATAAACGGAAAGTGTCAAAAATAAAAAGATTAAAATGTGAAAGGAGGAACTATGGAACAGATTAAATTATACATCTAAAAGATTAAAGGTTTTGGAGCAGCAACAAAAACAACAAAATGCATGACAAAAGCAATGAAATGCATTGAGTCGTTTTAACTGCAGTATACTTATAGGTTAGTGAAAGATTATGTGTGCGATCTGTTCCTTGAAGACAACTGCTTGCACATGTGCTTGGATTTTTTCTTTGTACATACATTTGTTGTTTCTTCCCAGGGTGCAAACACAAAGAATGTCCCTCTTGTGCACATTATAAATATATATTATTTAATCATATTCCATCTGTATGTCTCCCTTGGAAATCATATGATATGATGAGACAATGCTCATGTTGGGCCTGTAAAGTGAATAGATAAATAAACATCATTTATATTGTAGTGTTAGAGATGTTCATAAATAGCACACCCTTGGGTTATAATAATATTATCAGAGTGTTATTGTTAATTAGTTAAATTCTTGTAAATCCACCTTTGTTTAGTTAGTTATTTACTGTCATTAATCCATTGCTCACAGAGGTTGAAAAATGATCAGAGAAACAATGTCTTCCAGCCTTGATAGAACAAAAACCCACAATATTGTGGGTTTAAAATTGTTTTGGGCATCTCCTCTATTAGCACTATCATTTAGATAACTTTTATTTTCAGTGCGCTGAGAGAAAATTCATATTTTGCCCCAGATGAAACAACTATTGCTTTGAGAAAAATATATTTATTTTGAGGAAACACACACTACACAGACTATGCCTTGGAGACATGTTCATGTAATGGAGTGATTATTCCAAAATAATCAGCAGCGAGGCTTGCATATGAAATCCATTGCCTCTAGCCAAAAATGAAATATGTACATCTCAACATTTTTCACAAATGTACATCTACACCAAGTCAGGAATGTAGTACAGGCTTGCCAAAAGGAGTAATTGAAGGGTGGGTTTTAAAATCATCTAGTGTTTCGCCCCCATGCATTGCAAATGATATTGCTTCATTAGAAACATAGACAAATTCACACATTGGAGTCATGCAGATATAAGTGGAGGTCCACATGTATACAGACTGGCAGAGACATTATGTCCCTAATCAGGCATGGGCACGGCAGTATGTGTCCTTAGCACAGGATGATTCAGTGTAGATGCACTTAAGGCAAGTAGCTGTTCTACTTCATTCCCATTTGCATTAACTCCTTCCTCAGAGAGCAGCACAAGAGAACTCAGAAAGATTTTATTTAAAGGGATGTGCATGAGACTGTCATTACATTGTAACCATGTTATGACATGCCATGAACATGAAGGAGTCTTTATGAATGTTTATGACTGTTGTCATTAGCTGTCAGTCAGTCAATTATGTTTTTAATGCAAAGTTGGCAGATGTCTGAGTCAAGTTTGAGATGTCTTTGTTACGGCAACTTATCAGACCCAAAGAAACTGTTAAGCTTTATGTTTGAACATGACATGATATTGTCATTTAAAGTTGGCTTTGACGCTGGCTGTGATGAGACCATTATAACGGTGTCATGAATATTTCCCTGGACTTGAATTAAAGTGGTACCATTTGTACTCGTCATAAAAATGTCATTAATTGTTTTAAGGCCAATTTGATAACGATTACAGTACTGATGTGTGTCTTGCTGGGTTTGGCTCCTGGCACACTGGGGCTGAATCAGTTAGCTCCATGGCTAACTGAGCTAACTAGCTGTCACACATGACATCAGACAGCAGTTAGCCTCCGTTAGCAACAAGTAAAACACTACTACCTGTCCATCAGTTCAGTCTGCAAAGTCACCTTGGTACTGTACTTTGTCAACAAACTGGCCTTATAACATTGAGTGACATCTTTATGTCAAGGTCTCAGTGTCAAAACCAAACACATAACAGTTTAACATAATGTTAAAACATGAAGCTAAACAGTTTGATCATTTCAAGTTGTAAATTACAAAGACAATGGTGGTTATCTCGCCTTGGTCAGTGTCAGATTGTCATAACAAAGTGTTACCAATCCCCCCTTACCTTTAACACAGGACAGAGGCAGAGAGTGGTGAACAGGATAGTGTAATACAAACACTGTATTTCAAATACACAAGTTAAAAGTTTGAAATGCTTCATTTTTTGTCCAAATATGCACTTTTGGAACATCTAAACTTCTATTAAGTATCGATCGCTTTTTAAAGTTACATCATGCAAACTGCTGCTGAGATTCAAACTGGAAAAACTTTGAAGGTTGTGGGCTGTTTGTTACATGCTGAAAAATCAGGGATAATACCTCAAAGGTGTTTTTTTTTAATGAAAGCCATTGTACTTTTCGCCTTTGTAAAGCAAGCCTACAGTCTTATCCGGGTGCTGGGGGCTTCTTGTGTCAAGTACATCAGTAGCACTTTGCCCATTAATATGAAGTAGAAACTAGCTTGTGAAGAATAGAACAGTCTTCCAAATGCAGTTGAGAACATGCATTTTTAATGGTTAGTATCCCCGGACGGTGAGCAACAGGGCATGCTAGTTATCTTTTATGTTTTCAATGCATTTATCTTGAAAATCAATAAAATCCGAGAATAAGAAACAGGTTTATTGCTAAGTAGATTTTCACATTCACATACAAGATTTTGCCTTGGTCAAACAGATATAAAAATGTGCAAACTAAAGAGTGCTACCCTTGGCTGAAGCAAGTCTCATCTGTGTATTGCTATCACTCTCCACAGAGTAAAATATGAGACATGTCACAAAGCATTTTTAACCCACAGCATTGCGAGCATTTGACATGTGTCTTCACTCACCAAGTAACTGATTTATAAAGCAGCCTAACCAGCCTGAAGGAACAATATCCTGTGCTGCTCCTCACTTCTGTCTCCCTCATTAGAGCCATGATTGGCTCGGACATCCCTGGAGATAGCCGTATTAGGGACCAAAATACCAATGGTTCCCTGTCTCAGAGATGACAGCCAGTTGTCAGAGTTTATAATCTGGTAGTGATCTCAACCAATCTAATGAATCAAATCACCGCCATTCACCGTTCTAGAAGTCCATCCCTTTTGGCACACACTGTCTCTACAGCCCTCGAGCTGAGGGAAATGAAGGGAGAAGGGCCGGCAGAGAGATCTTGTTTTTGAGAGGATTGTAGGACAGAGAGAAAGAAAGACAGAGACAGAAAGTGAAATTCTTCCTTCTTTTCTAGAGAGGAATGGTAAGACAGAGAAATCTTCCTCCTGCTTCATTTATAGCTCACTATGATGTAAATCTGTCAAATGTGGGACTTACCATGTAGGTGCTCCCAAAAAACAATTCGTATTTCTGGATCTCGTGGCACATCATCCGTATTTTGACAAGCAAGGCCAGCTGTATGCAGATGTGTGTTGAAGCATGCAGGGTAATTGGAAAATCTGTATTCCATAAAGGACCTATTAGTTCTACTGATGCTGATTGGCCGTGGTGTGTAGTGCCTCCCCTGTCGCACTCACTGACCCATATCCAAAGGTCAGATATTGACTCTAATATGGCTCCATTATCCCACTCATTAACCTCACGACGGCCTGCTGGGACTTTGGGAATGTGATTGGTGGCAGAAGGGGAGACACGAGCGACAAAGGAAGCTGCTGTCACTGGGTGGACAGTGGTACAGGGGGCTGGGGAACCAGCCAGCCAGTCTGCTATTGATCTATGTGGATTAGGAGGCCCTTGTCTGTGGGGGCATCTCCCTCAGTTGACAGATTATTACAGGCTTTGCTGGGATTTGGGCCTTGAAAAGACTCCCAGCACAATAACTTTGTATGGCAGAGACATATCTAATAAGATACCAATAAGCTCAGAAAGAGAGAAAGGGAAGAGAGGGAAAGAAAGGATTTTTGGAAAGCTTCCGGCAATGGGAGGCAATCTCATTTCTTTCTTCCCCTTCTTGTTTTTTCCCCTCATTCCTCCACTCTAATTCTCCTTTAATTCTGGAATTGCACAAGTGGGATTTACAAAACAGATTGACTCTCTTTATTAGTTCAGTATGTCATTATACATGCATAGGCTTTGAAGCTGTATATTGTTTTTTCTACTGTATATGGATACATGTGCCGTACGGGGACTGCAAACGGGCATTACAATGACCTCAGATTTCTCTCATCAGGGCTGATGAGAGAGACAAACCATCAAGGGCCAAGTCCAAACTGCACCCACACTGCATCCAATCCTCAATCTGCACGCAGAGCACACGGTGTCGGCCAAATACAGCAGAAGGAGATGAGAATTCTGTGCCAGGCATGACTTAGTACGTAATTAAGGCCCTGGCTCAGGAATGGCAAATCAACTTGCTTCATTTCCCGAAGGAGTTATGAGGAGAAGTTAGGAAGGATAAAGGCAACCAAGGTACTCGTTTTCAGGCGCTGCCTGCGAGCTCGTTGCGGTGAATTTTTATAGAACACAGAAAGATGCTGTATGTTAGTCAAAGAGTTGTCAGAAAGTTTGGTGGCAGAAGTTACTTTGCAATCGATGGCAGAATGGGTATGATGGGAGGCCAAGGAGTTGTTGCCTCTGAGCTATGGTTCATCAAATCAAAACACTGTGGTCAAAACATGGACGCCTTTTGGAAATGCTGTGCCTTTTCTTGTACACTGTGCAGAGCATTCGCGCTTTCATTTTTTTTCTCACTCTCTCTCTCTCTCTTCACCCTCTCTTTTTCCTCATCAGACTTCAGCCTCCACTGATGATGCCCTGAAGGAGAGCCTGTGTGGGTTGCATACCAAGCAGTATAAGGCTGCTTTTAAAAGCAAGCGGCCAAAGAAGTCGAGGGGGGTATCAAACGCGCTGCTGAATATGCATATATAAATGACCTGTTCAGTAATCATGAACAACCACACAGCAACTTTTCTGGGGGCTGTTTTGACACAGCTGGGCCACAGCCCCATTAGTCCCACAAATATGTCTTTCAAATCAGTGGTTTGGAGGCATTTCTGTACACACGCAGAGTAAACTCAGATTGTGTTCCGTGAGCAAAACGCTTTAATTCCTGCACAAGCATGAGGTAGAGTTTGTTTCTTCAAAGGGTCACCAACTCTGATTACAACTTAATATTCTGCCTGTGCAGTAGTTCAATGCCTACAGCGTTTAGCAACCTAGGTTGGATGGGTTGACTGGTTGTTTAGGCTGAAAAAATGTGTGTCTCTATGATAATAGTGTTTTTTTAACTGTGCATAATTAAAGTAGATTTCTTTAGAGAACAAAGTATATATACAGTATGCATATAAAATACCTACATTGAAATTATGGCAAACAAGGAAGCTGTATTTGTTTCACTGTGCTACTAACAAATTATTAAATGCTCACAGTTTAATTGCAAGAAAGCAAGAAACATAGCTATTATGTATGTTATAATGGCACAGTGTGTAAATTTTCCTACAAGAGGAATTTCTCACATTAAAACAAAAACAAAAGACGTAGTTTGATGATGTTGTGAATGAAAATGAAAATCTATCTGACATGCCGTGGTAATATGAAAGTTTTATTCATGTTATGTTTAGTCACATTTGCCAACTTCCTTTCATAGTCTCTGACATATCCGATGAGTTTCGTGTTTTCCTGGAATAGCAACAACCCATTCTCATCCCAACACACCACTTATAAACTGTGTCTGAAGCAGCCATAACCTTTCTATTATGCAATGAACACGATGAAGCAGTTGCTTAGGTCAAGGCACGTAAACAGTTTGGTTAGGTTTAGGCACAAAAAAATGACTTGGATAGGTCTAGGTACTAAAGTGGTTAGATTTCGGCACAAAAAAAGATAATATAATCATGTGTAATCACGCATGTCATGTGACATTACTGAAGCAACAAGCAAAACAAAAGTCACGTGACAAAAGTCAAGTGTCACTGAAGCAACACATAAGGGTTAGGCTTAGGTAAAGGGTACCTAACATCATGTACCTACTTCTTCCATGTGTGGACTTTCTCCTTCTCTTCTTCAATGTACGGTAGAAAGGCGTGTTATACAGCTATGGATGGGTTTACATTGAAGCCATTTGAAAAGCCTGGTGTGTTGCCTTCTGTCACCAATGGGTGCCATGTGAATCTGAATGAATTGCCGAGGGGTCGTGACAAAACATAAATATGTGACAAGTTGGAAATGAGATGGGTGGGCTGAGGGTGATAGCAGCTAGTGGCTAGTAGAAAACTCATCATGAATAAATCACATATTTTTCTGGGTTTGCTGGAAACATTTGGGATGATGTAAGTACACAATCCACCTAAACATATAACAAAGGCCTAATCTTTTTCGACTTCAGTTAAAGATTGGCATAATTTTCCGTAGCAGTTTTACACCAAATCATGGCTAAGGGGCACTAAACAAACTGCCAATTTGACTGTGGGACCCACACCAAAATAGCTGTTTCATTTGCAGCACTGTTCCTGTGGCCTCAACGAGTGCATTGTTTGAGCAGATCTTGGCTTGAGAAATGTGAAAAATTAGTCTAAAATCTGCTTACTTTTTCCGTTGACATTTTAGCCTTTCTTTTCTTTCTTTTTTTTCTTGCCACCATAGGGTTTCACTATCAACTGAATATCTCTGCTGTTGACTCCTTATATTAAACCAAAGATACAAAGGTGCTCAAGGCCAAAAACTTGGGAAACTAGTTTAAAATGATCGCAGGACATTCAGAGTATTTTTTTTTAATATTCATGCTTTTAATATCTTTTCTACAAAATCATTGATGATATTATCTGTGGGTGATGAGTCACAGAGAGCGTGAAAAATTAAAGATGGGAAAGATGAACAATTTATCAAGTATGAAAATATCCACCAAGCTTAACATAACACATTTTTTTTCTTAGCTGCTGTCTCCTGCCAAGGGCATACAGGCCAGTGTATTTTCATTTTGGGTGTTCATAATTGATACGTCTGTGAGGAGGGAAAAAAAAAGTCCACTATGTTTCTCTTTTTTCGTGCACAAACCTTCACACACCTCTTCCTTGGCAGTTGCTGACGGCCACTTCAAACAGCAGTTCTGGTGGGACAACACTGCATCTTGTCTGCCAGCTAGCTCAGTCCAAGATGATGCCCCTGCACTGCTGTCACACAGATAATACCTATTTTGCTTGCTTTAAGAAGAAAAAGACAGCAGCAAGCTCTGCTGGGGTCACAGTGGGAGGTGAGTGCAGTCCTAATCTCCACTGTCAAGCCGTGTAAAACTCTCTCCTTCACTTGACCATAGACCCTTCTGCCTTTCAAGATGACACACCAGCACTCTCCAAATGCCCCGTTCTGTGGGAGACTTTGTCAGCATCTTCACACGCTCTCACTTTCACCCACTCCCCATGTGGCCGACGCTCCTCTGCCAGTGCTGACAGTCGGGCCCCGTGCACTGAAAGACCCTAGCAGAGTGCTCTCTCCGTTGGCAGACTGTTTAGACGCTGATAGATTCTTTACTTGCTCTCTCCCTCTATGTCTCGCTCCCTCTCCCTGGATTTTGCTGTATTTAAAACCCAGCAATCTGTTTACTGTAGGATTACTGCTATTGTATGTTTCAAATTTGACAGCTGCTTCATTCAACTCCCCAGTGTGGAGGCTGCACGATAAGGCCGATATGGGTTTCTAATCTTTTCCCTGCCTAAATCCTTTCCAAATCTTCTATTTCTTTCTCCCTCCCCATCATTCCTTGCTGTAAGATTAGAGCATTTTCCAGCACAACTCTTGGCTTTTGGCGCAGAGCTGCTGGAACACTCTGGTAGGACTGCTAATGAAGGGAGCTGCTCCTTTGACAGCTGTTGCATCTGACGCAAAGGTTCCTGTATAAAGGCCGCAATCAAACACCCTCCACAACCCTGTCTCCCTGTACGTGGGTGTGTGTAGCGCACATTGACAGCATGCTAAAAATAATTGGGTGACTGGTAAATATCACTCATAGAGGTAGAGTTTGATCTCTTTGGGAAACTGTTTTATGGAGGGTTTGTTGGAGGATATGTTCTATTGAGATATAGCCAAGGCACTAAAATGTACTGACAAAAAGAAATGTAATGTTTCTTAATGTGCTTTTTCTGCTTGGGGCCCCTCCTAACCAAAATGACTCTTCATTCACAGATTGTACCAGCTGATTAATTCAGCGTAGAACCCGCAGCTTGCCTGTTGTGATTCCTCTGAGGGCCCTCAAAGCCTCGCACTGCATAACACACAATCTCCTGACTAGAATTTCTATTTAGGCAAGGCTTCAGGGAAACTGATGGATTAATATTGGTACAGTGGCAGCATTTAGCAAACGCGCATCCATCACAACTTTTACAAAGTATGACTAATGTCTGATTGTATAGGGCATTAGCCACTGCACCAGCTTAGCTTCTTGAGGTATAATTGTCTAATGTGAGGAGCCTCCAATTATGCATAAATCAAAGTAACAGAAATGTCAGTAAGCACTGAAATTTATTGCTGATGGCAGCTGCATTGTCCTTTGTACCTTTCATGACCTGCGGATGATAAAATGTGAAACACACTCTTAGAGATGAGGGTTCCAAAACAGGTTCCTCCTGAAGGGCCGAGGTTCCGCTCAAAACCATTTGCTTCTGAAGAACCCTTTTTCAAATAAAAGGTCGTCACAGATTCTTTGTAAGACTAGGGATCAATTAAGAACAATTTCATCCAACAAACTCGGTTTGGAAGAAAGACTATTGTCAAGAGTTATTTGTACCATAATATAAGGGGGTTCTAGGGAGAACGCCCTGGGTGGGTTCTAGATAAGAGTTCTTGGTAGGACCCCCTTGGTGGGTTCTTGTAAGCACCCTTAGAAGGTGGAAATATTATGAAAAGAAACCCAGAGAGGGTTCTGGGTGGAGCCATTACACCATAGAAGGGTTATCTGTAGAACCTCTCATAGGAGGTTCTGGGAATAAGTGAAACTGTTCAAAAAAGTTTTGCCTTGAACCAAAATGGGTTCTCATTTGGACAAGCCAAAGAACTTTTTATGGTTCTAGTCAGCCCCTTACAAATGATATCATGTAATTTCAGATTGATTTATTCTGGGTCATGTCCCCATATATGCACAGAAACCATCCAGTTTTCTAAGAGCTTCATACTGTTATGAGCTGTTAGAATAATGGTTTTACCTCTTGTTTGCTTACTGTCACCCTTCTAGTGTTTGCTCAGGTTTGAGGAGTCTAATCTCCAACATACAGGTATGCTCATTGTGTGACTTGTCAACACATCCTGTGGCTGTGTTGCCGGAGCACTTCAACCCTTTTGAGACAGCTTCAAAACACACTGAATGAACTCCCGCACAAAAGAAAATAGACTTTGCCGAGCGCAAGCCTCTGACGAGTGTCAGACATCCCTGCACAAGTGTCATTTGGGTGATTTACAAGCATAACCCAAGGCTAACGGCTCCTTTGAAGTGGAATAAAGAAATCTATAGATATCAGTAGAAAGCTGTGCTCTCTATCCAGGGATTGTGAAGACCAGAGCTGCCGCTCTTATTGTGGGATTTGTAAAAAAAAAAAAAAAAGCTCAACTCTGCATATTTTAATGTAAAAATAACACATTGTGTGAATATCAATGGGTGTTTTTTGTTTTCTGTCCACAGAACGTATTTCTTGTTTAATTAGCTAGTTAGTGTGAATATGCGTGTTGCTCATTGTTAGTGGAGGATTATGTTGCAGTGCAGTTACCAACGACACTTGGAGGTTTAAGGAGTAAACACTAGCAGCTTCAAATGGCTATAAAAGGATACGTGGATGAAGGAGTTTTATGATCACTTTGTGCTAAAATTGAATTCAGATTGATATTGTCACTCTGGGGCTTTAGCCACTTCTCAATCATTATTTGAGCCTATTTCTGTAAACATAAACACAAAGAGGAGTCACCTTATGGGAGAAAAAAGAAAGTAGAGAAAGTGAGACAGAAACAAAGAAGGTGGAAAAGGAAAATAGGGATGATTTTTTTTCGACAATCAATTTCCTCTGTAGAAAGTGAGACCACAGATAATGAGCTCAGGCTGAAAAGGCTCTTCAGAAAAATGCTCTCTGTGCAGTAGCAGTTAAAACCACGGTGGTCAATACCTTTATATACCATTGGAAGCATTGTAGCGGCTGCATTTTACATGAAAAATGTGGTACAAAGTGGACCAGTAAATCTTTTCAGTGTACACATACGATCTGAGCATGACGGCGCTGAGCAGATTTACACTTTGCGATGACAATCCATAAAATATCGAGCCTCTTAATCAGCAAAATGGAGCAGCTCTTGACTGCCAATTCAGGACTTTTGGACAACAGATGCGTATTTACCACTGTAATATCCTCAGACCTGTCTATCCTGGACGGAGCTCCTCTCATCATTTGTCTTGTGGTGCAGCTGAATGCAAGTGGAGGAACTCTTGAAGCAGGCATGCTGAGAATTAATGCCGCAGTGTGGAACTACTTCTTCTTTACTTGTCCTTTAAAGAACCTGTAAAAAGCTTGTGGTTCAGTCTCTAATCAGTTGAAGAAATAACCCATACTGCAGTGTTTGACACTCCTTGAGCAACTGGCTTTGTTGCTATTTTTGTCACTTCACAGCACTATATTGAAATATAACTATGTGATTTATATTATTATTTTATTATGCTACATATTGCATAAACTGAATATGGAACTTGGAATATGGACTCATTTTGTATGGTCAGCTGGGAAATAAAACCACAGCTCCCATAACCTAATAATGGAAATAATTTTTACCGTATGACCCAAGTTTGGACAACCATATTATGAATATGGATTCATGAAAGAACAAATTACATTAAAAAAGTTTCTTACAAGTTTATAATTCTTATATCAAAGATGCAGACCTTGGAGAATCCCCAACACTTTTATAATGAGAATCACATTCAAAAACAACTCATGTGAATGTAAAGTATACATCCTGGTGTCAGTCGTATCGACCTTTTTAGCAGCATGCAGGTGCAGAAATGACAGCTTCAGAGTCAACTCCCTTTTGCTCAAACTTTGCTCTGACTCGACAGATCATTTTAAGTAAAGATGAGGCAGCAGCATCTGGGATTACAATGCCACATCAGCCCTGTCACTTTTCTTACAGATGAAAATTAATTAAAATCGAGGCTTTTAAAAGGGCTGGCACTATCACCGTCTACAAGAAATACACTGAAGTCATAATATAGTGCTTTATCAAATTAACGTCTATTATTTTTAGTTATTTATTCACATACCTTTATTACACTGCCGAGATTGTCAACATTTAATGAAAAGTTTAGTATCATGTCATCGCTATTATAAATGTGTATACTGGAGATACACAAGAGGGTGGCAACATAACAGGCACATCGTCTTAGCCTTATGCACTGGATCTCGGTGTGCTGTGAAGCAGGTCCAGGTGTGCCTTGGGATTTTGTGACAAACATACATTATTATCGCAATACAACTATACAAAAACTTCTAAATGAACTTTAAATTACTATATCAGTACATCGCACACATTCATTTCCCAGTATAGACACAAATTCTATACCCCAGAAAAATTCCTTTAAAAACCTTCCTTCAAAGTGAACCCCAGTTTTTGCTGTTTGCTCAGTGTATGGTGGGAATTATTAGAGTGTGACACAACAAAAGCCCTGACTGCTTAAATTTTTTTCCCCCACCCATCCTCCAGGAATCCTGCCACTGATTGGCTATTAGGCTCCTCTGTGCCTCCATTGGTTAGGTTGGTCTTAGAGGCTATTTTGGATGGATATAAATACAGGTGTGCTTTGAGATTTTGGCTTGCCCTTTGGTGTGTCTTGGGCACAAAAAGTCTGAAAATCACTGCCTTATGCAATCAAGTATAGCTCTTGCTTTTATATTACCATTTTAAAGCTTAAAGTCAAGCTGAACTGAGCCTAAGCTGAAATTGGAATTCTCCTCATTTTTTGTAATATAAACGATAATAACACTGCAGTTATAGTGCATATTTTTCCATTTTCCAAGTATCTGTGGGCACAGCGTCCAAGCGTCAGTAATTGACTAACATTTGAAAGCTGATGCTGCTTGCAAACTTGCAGCCCAATTCTGTGATGTGATACTGACTTGAACACGGCATAGTCCTGCACAGACAGTTGATACAATATATTTGGGATTAAAAACGCCTAAATATGTCAGTCCCATAGCTGGTTAACTGCTTTCCTGTCTGCTGGCAGCAATCAAATTATAGTATGAACTGTCAGTCAGAACCAAAGTTCAGAGCTCTAACCTAGGGGGCGCTATCACGGACAACTTTTTTGGTACTTACAATTTTGACCACTTTAACTCACTGAACTTTGAACACTTTTAATTCATTCGCTAATAAGTGTCTTAGATCCATCCTGGGAATCTACTGCCCAAAATCAACAACATCAACTTGTGGGAATGCACCAAACAAGAAACAATAGAAGCTGGACTGGTCACATACTGAGAGGAAACAAAATGGCAATAACCAAGCAGGCGCTGACAGGGAATCCACAAGGAAAACAGGGCAAAAGAAGACCTACACCTGGAGAAGAAGCACAGCTGAAGAAGAATCAACTGATGTGGCAGCAGTTACAAAAGATGACACAAGACAAACAAGGATAGAAACTGTTTATCAGTGGCCTATGTACTGAAAGGAATACAAAGGCCTAAGTAAGTAAGTAATTAATTAAGGTTTTTATTATATTTTAAAAGTCCCTGTTAATTTGCATATAGTGTAAAGTTAAAATAGAGTGTCCCAACCCCCCTAATAGTGTGTGATACATTAAATTAGGATCCATGA
Organism: Lutjanus campechanus; assembly: GCA_027495735.1. Taxonomy (NCBI): domain Eukaryota; kingdom Metazoa; phylum Chordata; class Actinopteri; order Lutjaniformes; family Lutjanidae; genus Lutjanus; species Lutjanus campechanus. The sequence continues at coordinate 53,898 of JAJHUR010136815.1, forward strand.
TAAACATGAACTCAATCAACAAATAGTTAGATCTATTAAAAGTATATAGCTGAATTATTAATAAGCACAGAAAACAGTAATAGGAAGTCATCAGGAACAAACTCATTGACAAAGTCATGAAAAATTGGAATGATAGAATAAAGCTTGTGTGATGAAAGGTATACCTCAGTCGGGAGGATTAAGGTTAACTACACAAATTATGTGATATTGGCATTGTGTCAGCAGGGTGTTGATTCATCTCTTAACTTTGGGGTAATATTTTTGCACCGTTGTATTGGAATACATTATATTGGAAGATGTTGCTATTTGGTCTGTGGTGTATATACGACTGTATATCTCCTCCATTATTCTTCTCCTCTCCCTCGCATATGCTGCTGTGTCCCTCTCAAACTGCACTACAAACTCCCCAGTTTATCATGTATTAAAATCTCAGATGCCATAAAGTTGAATCACTCATTGACAGTACAATTTAAATGCAATTTTTAAGAAAATCCACTGCATTGGAAACAAGTAAAATCCTCTCGCCCCAGTGGCACCTTTTCATTAGTTTTTAAAGACAAAGAGTTAGATTTTAGTGCTGACTGCACATTTTTGTGCAATATATATACTCTCTCTTCTGTTTCACCCACTTGTCTCCTTTTCCACACTCTATCACTTTTACTCCCTGCCAATCTTGCCTCCCTCATCACCACCACCACCACCTTCATCGCCTGCCTGCCTGCCCACCCCCCCCTCGTGCTCACCTCCCTCCCACTGTGCTGCGCCGCTTTCTCCCTGCAACATTTGTCTCTCATTTGGAATGAAGAGGAAATGCCTCCCTGTGGGCTCACAAGTGGCCCATCCTGAGGGCTGGCTGAGATTGATGCCTGTGATCCAGCTGTGCTGATTTACTCCCCGCACCCACAGGGGAGTGGGAGATTACACTGTGCTCTGCTGGAGAGGACGAGAGGCAGACAGACAAAACGACGGAGAGGGCAGGAGAGAGGGGGAGAGTTAAGGGGAGGGAGAGGGAAGGAGAGACAGATGAAGCCCCATGGATCCTCTATTAGCACTCCATCTTCTTGTCCCAGACCACGCCTTTCATTACCCCTCAATCTAATTGTCCTGCAATAGCTGTGTTTGATGATCACCATTTACTCCTCTCTAATTGTTTCTGGAGCAGAACATATCATGCCATAAACGTAATATTCAGGATACGCGCACAAGGATGAACCCGAATACAAACACGTTTTTGAAGAAAGCATAAATAATCTGATGGAAACTAATATTTCTTCTGTCTAATGTGGCTTATTTTTATTCTGAAATAGCATCAGCATCATGATCACCTCAGCAGACTGACAAAAGATCCACGTTTTTTTTAATGGAGTTTGTGTTCCTCATTTAGCCTTGTTGGATTTGTTTGTTTTTGGAATTTGGATTTGACCTGCAACACTCAAGTGTAAAACTTGAACATTCCTTTTCTTTATTAAATTTCCTTGAACTAGTACTAATGTTCCCTGTCTGCATTTGAGGGTCCATCATCTCGTTTAGTTTGACAAATGCAATATTAATCAATCACTGATTATTATTGATATTGTTATATACTTGTATATCTTTACTGTAGAGTTTCTATTTCCAGTGCAAATCAAAATGTTTCCATTTATAAAACATTTTCAGTCTCTGATTTTTCAATATCCCCCAGTGTAAGGGGAGGTGGTGGTGGGCTTCAGACAGTTCATAAAAATTAGTTTAGCTAAAAAACATAAAAAGAGAAAGGAACTGATAAAAAGTACAGCATGAGGGTGTGAAAATATTTTATTTTATGCCAATATCAAATCATTTTGATACCTTGTAGTCTTTGCAATTGCATAGCCAATGAATGTTAGGTTAGAAATAAGACATTTGCCTGATTTAAAATGATTTTGGGTATAAATCACACCCACTTCTGGTTTTCTATCCAAATTCAGATACAGAGACAGATAATTTAGCCGGTTGGATATATACAGGTACAAATAATAACATCTCTAATACACACCCAGGGCTTGTAAAACAAATGTGAAAAACATGATCCGTGCCTCAAGTTGAGAAAATAGTCAGAAAACAAAACAGTGATAAAGCCTCAATTCAAACTGTGTATTGGCATTCAATAAGACAAAAACATGTCTGACCATTCCCCCCGTGGAGCAGCAACAATCCATAGTTGTTATCTAAACATTGATTCTAACATCATCCTCTTGAGGTCATCTGTATTCACCCAACAGGCACGGCTGTCCTAAATTTACCTTGTCTCAGTGTTGGCTCATTGGCCCCTCCCCAGCCATCAGCCTCAAATTGAATGTGGTGATTGATCTCAGGTCATGGACGAATGACAACACTCTATCACTTCAGCAGCTGACATCATGCTGCAAGTAATCTATTACTGTGTGACACAGAGAGAGGTGAGCTCATGACACTTAAATCTATTGAACACTTCCAAATTAAAGTCCCAATTTGTTCTGGAAAATACACTCTTAGAAATAAAGGTGCTAACTAAAACCATATGGAGTTTTTGTAGGCTTGTCCCCATAGAAGAATCCTCTTTGGTTCCTGGTAGAACGCTCTGGAATCCTTTCAGAGGGTTCGACCTAGAACTCAGCATGAAGGTTTATACCTAAAACCTAGAAATGTTCCTCCCAGAACAGAGGGGTTCTACAAAGAATACTTTGTAGATATTAATACTTTGTAGATATTATATCCCAAACATTTAATCTAGAACCCACCCATAGTTCCACTGAGAATTCTCTCATATTCCAATGGTTTCATCCAAAATCCACCCATGGGTGTGTAAAAATGTTTTTGAAAGGGATTCTGGGGGTTTTATGAAGAACAATACTGTAAGAGATGAGGCAATAATATACTCCAGATGACGGAAATGATCAAATATTGCAGAACACAAGCAGAATGAACTGATTAAGAGGACTGCAAATAAATTTACATTTAAAAATGCAACTGCATATATGAGGATCCTTTTTAACAGTCTTTGTAGAACTCTTAGTTCTTAACGGAACCCTTAGTCCAATAACGAACCTTTAAAGAACTCTTTCTTCAGAAGCAAAGGGTTCTGGGTAGAACCTCAGCACTTCAGGAAGAACTGTTTTGAAACCCTTCTTCCTAAGAGTGTAGGAGGTGTTGCATTGCTTTACTGTCACCTTGAAAAAAAGTTTATCTCAAAAGTTTTCACATTTTATTGCAAAAGATGACATTGTGGCTTCAAAATCCCAAGAGGGAAACTTGCTGAACTGTGCTAACTTATTTACAGTAAATGACTTTAAGCAAAATATGTTTTTGTTGTCAGATTTATTTATTGTTTGCTTTGCAATGCGAGTATGAATGTTAAGTGTAGATTAATCTTTCCATCTTGGTTGTAAAAGACAGGAAAGAAAGGCTTTGTTTTGAACATTTATTGACACTTTAAATCTCTCTGTCTGCCAGAGCATAATCTCACTGGCTGCAAAGAAAATGTACTTTTCCCTTTGAGAGTTTTACTCCAGTGAGTTTTATGCACTGAATTTATGGTTTTAGAAAAATAAGCTGACAGCACACTGCCTGCTCTGCCCATTTCACCTTTAACAAGATAGACACCAGCACTGATATAGTTCCTTGGAGGCAAGGTTGCACACAAACACTAAGTTGTGTGTTTACATGTATACTGTATGTGTGTTCTTGTGCATGTGTATTGCATGCCCATCTGCATGCATTTAGAGTCTAGCACTTTCATGGCAAAGAAATGCCTTTGCTCTTTAATTCGGTAAACACAGAGATCTGTAATGGCTTTCATGACCTTTTAAGAGGAACCCGTTGCTTTGTCTCTGGCTCAGGGGCCATTGATTAGGTGGCAAAAGGAACAAATGACTTGCTGGGACTTGGTGTGTGCGGTCCTTACAAGGCAAACACTCCCTCCTGCTTCCTTGGGCCTACAGTTGGCTGCAACTCTGCTGTGTCTCCTGTGCAGGTTTTAGCGCCAAGGTCTGATGAGATGAAGCTGTATCGAACTGTTTGCACAAGACTTTGTCCAAGAATGCAGCACAACAGAGAACATAATAGACGGCATCAGTGTTTAGGTGTTTCACCTGCAACATGATCATGACCAAAAGTCCATTAAGCTCATTAATGCATACATTCACATAAATGCACCTGCACATGCACTCACACAAAATAGCAATTGTATAAATCTGACAACCAGTCAAGTTGCAGTTTACATCCATGCCTGCCCAGACTCATAATGTAGTAAAGACTTTAATGAAAAGTATTAAGAGTATTAAGAGTATTTTTTGGCAAAATGGCAGTTTAGAGAGAACTGATATAGGGCTTCGAGTGTTTTTGCAGAATATTATGATATCACAATGACGTTGACCTTTGACCTTTTGGATATAGAACGTAATCACTTCATCATTTTGACATTTGTATGGAATTTTGTGATACTTATCAAATTAATTCTTAATTTATGACCAAAAAATATGACCTTGTCCTTGACCTTTGACCCTCAAATTCAAATCAGTTCATCCTTGAGTCCAAGTGGATGTTTGTACCAAATTTGGAGAAATTCCATCCAAATGTTCCTAAGATATCTTATTAATGAGAATGCAAAAGATGTGAGGTCACTGTGACTTTGTGACTTTGAGTCCAAGTGGATTTTTGTGTCAAAGTTGAAGAATTTCCATCGAGGTGTTCTTGAGATATCATGTTCACATGAACGGGCTCAACATGTGGATGGAAGTACGGACGCACAACCCTAAAACATGCTGTCATGGCTGTCATTGCTCAGAGGCATGAGAAGCATGCTGTATGGACAAAGTAAGCCCACATGCCCCCCACCTGTTGTCCACAGTTCCTTCAAACATTTCCAAGTGACATCCAGAGCGTCTGTACCACATATTTAAATCTCCTTCAAAGAACCGACAGAGTCAAGATATTCTTACTTGCACACAGTAAGCACAGTTATAGTAAACAAAGATAAATGCAAGGCCATAATGGGCTCTGAGAAAATAGTATTTGCCTGGTCTCTAAAAGACAGCAGATTGAATTGTTTTACCAGGCTGGCTTTGCTACTATAAACAATTTTCCAATTTCCATGCTAAATTGCACAGGCCAGAGCAAGGAACAGAAAATGACACACATAAACAGTACATCCACACAAATAGGTGTTTATTTAGATTAGAAACAACTGAAAATAAAATACAAAATAAATTGATTTTTACATTCAGTGCAGGCATGTAGCCTACTGTGCTTAGAGTAAGGTACAATTGTATGTTTCACACATCACCCAAAGGCTGGAGTCTGGGGTAAAACACCTGAATAACTACAGTATGCACATAGTCAGTGGTTAATTATTATTAGTTAATTAGTTATTTCCTTTAAAACAATTCACATTATTTGATTGAAGTTTTTAAATTATACTATTCAAAAAAGCTAATTAAAGCTCTTAAAATTAATGTGACATTCAATGATTGTTTCTTTATTCTCATCTTTCAACATATCGTGTAAATGATGACTTGATAAATTAATTTCTTAATGGATTTGCAAAGGCATTTATAAGAATACAGTATGTATTTCCATCACAATTTATCTGACAGTTCATTTGTCTTCTGCTCTATTCACAGTTAAAGCAGAAGCAGTTAAATGCTTCAATCAATTAACTGATTATAATTAACCAATGTGTGTAATTATTCCAGCATGTGGCAGATTCCAGACTCCATAAATGACTGACAGGTGAACCAGAGATTTAGTTTTTTGAGAGAACTGCCTGTACAGCGCACACACACGCACTGAATGCCCTTTTAACTGGGTGTGATGGGTTAGCACCAGTGTGACATTTGCAGCACCAGTAGAGGGCATTAGCTGGTCAGTGGAGTGGAGACCGAATGCAGCTGGACAGCTGACTTTAACATTCACTTCAGAGATGGACACAAGTGAAGGTTTTGCAATGTGTGTATTTGTGTTAACATTAATGCAAGCTACAAATGTCCTTGAATGCTGGGATACATTTGATCATGTGAGATTCAAAATCTAAAATTATCTGTAGTATTAAAGGCATAATATGCAACATTTTCTGAAAAAATAATGAATAGAGTCATATAAACACAATCCCTTTAAATCAGTGTGTGATGGTGGCTGTATATATACAGAAACCCTGCCCTCTACCTGTATTTCCTTATTTTTTTCCCTTATTTTGCTATCGTCCGCATACTTGGGACCAACCCAAAACATTGGTTTTTGGCATCCTGGCATCTTTCTGGTACGTTTACGAACAGCTCAGATAAATCCTACTGATTCTACCTTTAAATCCTAACACATTCAGTACATTATTCCTCCCTGTATTGTACTGCATTGCAGCACTTGCACCTTAGTTCTGTAAGTGAAGTGTTTTGTTAAATTATGTAGAAAATAAATGCTTTTATTTGCTTAACTAATTCAAGTACTACTGTTTTTATTAAAACAGCCAGAGTAGTTGGAGAATTGCACATGAATAATGTAATTCAAAGTTGCATCCAGTTGCAAATCCAGTCTATTTTAAATATCTATACAGTACGTACAGCTGCAGTATTGGTTGGAAGCCTTCCCATTCACCCTGTGCGCCATTTTATGTAATTACAGAACACACATCTTCCTTGACAGTGCAATCATAACACAAGATGCAGACAAGGAGGCAGCGATATCCTGTGGAGTTCAAATGAGTTTAAAACAGAGATCCATTAGGAGGGCAGTAAACATGTCCTTCAGTTATGGATTCATTCATATCCACACATATAACTCTCCCCCCAAACCTCTTTCCTGCCCGTTAATGGACTTCTTGACATGCGGTTTAGGCTGCTTAGCTACTCTTTAATCTGCTTCTGCCGCCCCCAGTTTATGGGGTAAGGAAAATCAAATAAACAGATGGTAATCTGACTAAATTAGAGCACAGCCGACTCTTCCAAGCACTAAGTACCGCATTATCTATCACATGTTTGAGTCTGTTTTCCCTCATGCATCTTATTTATTTATATCTTTTTTAGAAGAAAAGCTCTTGTTCGCAGTTGTTTACAGTTACACTGCACTTCTGTTTCTGCTGAATATAATCTGGAATAAATTTAAAGGTTGTGTGATAATCGTTATTGCACAGCTTTTGCATCATACAAGCACCTGACTGTGAGTGTACAGTCTGTCTGTGTTTTGACTTTTTCAGTTAGTCGACCGATGTGCTTCTACGTGAACGTTCTTTAAAGTGTGGAGTTGGTTTGGCTTTGAGTCAGTACACTGCATGTCTGTGTGGAATCCGTGTGTTAGTATCTGTGTCCGTGTGACAGTCGGTGCATGTTTGCTGTTATTTTTGCTTGCGTTTAGAGCAAATATCAGTAGGTCCCAGCTGAGGAGGCATTACAGGCTGTTGATTTGAGCAGCTCTCGGGACTCACTACCATAATCTGCGTCTGTTCTTAGGTGTGTTGTACAGGTGGCTGTTTAGGAGAGGAAGGCTGGGGAATTTGGTTAATTAAGCAGGGTAAACAGCAGATAACTGCAAGCCATCCTGGTGGGACCACAAAAGCAGCAGACCCCAGATAACATCCAGCTACCTTGGCAACATAACATTCATTCTTTTTTATTTTATTTATTCCTTTTATATCTCTTGCATTTTATTACATTAATACTGTTGATTGAAAATGTATTTACAAATGTTATGTTATTGGGGTTAAGGTTGAGCTGAGTAAATGTGCTGTCATCGATGACCAGATTCCTTTCTTGGAGAGGAGGAGGAGGAGGAGGAGGTTGTTTTGTTAACGATAATGATAATGCATGCCACACAGATGGCACAAATTATTTAGTGCAACAAGAGGGTGGTACTAATTGGGCCAAAGGTGGCTAGCATACAAAGGAAAAATAAGATCCAAGTGAGTGTGTCTGAAATCACAATTAGTCATCCCTTTTTGAAGTCAAAAATCATATCAAATTGTTTTTTAATTTTATTTATTCATAACAAGGAAGAAAGAAGAAGATTGAAATGAAAAAAAGCCATGTGGGGGAAAAAATAGCAGAAGAGTGGTCCTTTACTCTCAGGCTCTGAGTGGGTTTGCCAGTGTCCATGTTTGATTGACAACAGATCAAAGGGACATGGAGGGACAAATTAAACAAAACTTGCACTGTATCTTATAAGCATTGACAGACATTGTTTTGTTGGCAGACTTGATTGAAGAATCAGCATCACATCTAAACTGGCCAATGCTGACATTTGCTGATATGTTTTTAAGCTGTAGTCTAAAGTGTGCTACAACTGCCCTGCTAATTAGCTATCCAGTCTGTAAAAAAAAAAAGATGTTAGCAGTGCCTTTTCCCTTTGTTTTGTAACTTCTTCAGCAAGCCAGGCTGCAGGGCAAGGCATGTGTCTTTGCTTTTAGTAGCTAAGCTGATGTGGGTTGCTGTTGTTCAAACTAATGGTTCTTGTGCTGTGTGACAGGCTGGTATGTGGCTGTTAGAGTCACCGTCTGCCAGAACTCTGAAAATTTTGCACAATAGACCAGTGAGGTTCTGCAGCTGAAAATAACCAACCATATTCTGAATTGAGGATTTAGATTATTAGCCATAATGTTGTAACGAATGTTGGACGAGCTACTCAGGAGGTGTAATAAATTACATTTTACTTATTAGTCCTTTGAAAGTAACACTATTATTTTACTTATTACTTGGTCTCAAAAGTAATTGATATTAAGTAAGTAAGTGATATTAGTACTTAAATTACTTTTGTACCTTGTTGGTGGCCTTGTGCTTCAAAGTTGAACTGCTGATCCAGTGACCCGTTTACACCCAGATGACCTTTGTTGTTAGCTGTCTAGATGTTGGCTGTGGTGTACACAAAGTCTACCTCTCTGAGTGTGGCCTTCAGACTAGATTCCATCACCACATATTCTCTCTCGAAGAGCCAAACAAACTCAAAATAATGACAAAAACTTCCACTTGCAAGTGTGCCTGTCTCCCTCTCCCTCACCCTCTATCCCTCATTTAACTTTTAGGTTAGCAGCTGACGTGACCTGCCCTGACCTTCCAAACAGACAGGTATCATAAGATAGCCTATCAAGGTCAAAAAGTAACTCAGAGCAACTTGGATTAGTGACCATAATAGTATTACTGTTTTGGAAATTGAAATCCCTTACACTACTCATTACTGGAAATAAGTAATAATACAGTAATATATTACTGAGTAATATATTATTGCACCATAATATATTATTGCACCATTAGTTGTGAGCACAAAACTCAAGCTACTACATATAACACTACAATGATTGCAAAGGTTAAATTAAAATACAGTAAGTATTATTTGCAATGGTTTATGGGATCAGTAGTTCCTTCACTCTTGTACCTTTGCATGTTTGCATTGCACTGTTAAAATTTTTTGGTGATGAATACATTTTTTATGGTCACAATTACTCTCATAGGTGGTTGGCTTAGTTCCAGGCCTAAAGATTTTCTGAAACGTTAGTGGAGAGAATGCATGGGAAAATCAATTCGGGAACTGGAGCCATTTAAAAAGGTAGGCAGTCTGGGCACCCCTATAGCTCAGTTGGTAGAGCATGTGCCCCATGTACTGAGGCTGTCATTCCTCTGCAGCGACCGCAGGTTCAACTCCCGCCTGCAGCCCATTTACTGCATGTCATCCTGTCTCTCTCTGCCCCCTTTCTA